>JAPYYV010002580.1:0-20366 GCA_030522625.1 Copidosoma aretas
GCCATGGAGACCGATTCCATACGGTTGTTCCATACGGTTGTTCCATACGATATATTGCATGTCGGAAAAATGTTTGGTCAGAATAATGTCTGTCGGAAAAATGGCGTCGGAAATATGTCCGTCGGAAAAACGGCGTCGGAAAATTGACCCCCAATCCATCGTAATGGCACTTGAGCATGTAGTGATACTTTAGTAGCATGTCATATGTAAAACAGTACCTATTTTTATGGTTTGTTGAAGTTATCAATTGCTTGCTATGTTGAACCATTATCGTTGATTCGGATATAAAATAGTATATTATCGTCGACCAATGTATCAATTACAGCATAGAGTAATACTTTAGCTATGTCACTAAACATACGATCTTGCTGATCATTGACTTAGTTTACAATACTGCATTCATATCTATTAAGGATAATTTGGCAGCTAGCGATTTCTAGTACAATCAACTACAGTGAAAATAAATAACAAATTAAGGAAAAAGAGTCGATAGACTTTTACCCGGACAAAAAGGATTGTATATACTATGAAGATAGAGCCGAGAGATTTAAACCTATGTCAGCTGGCGAGCTGCAAGGTTGTGATGAATTATTGAATTAACTTTGTCCACTACATCCAAAAATATAAGGAGCTACTAGCGTTACAATACATCACATTAACGTATAATATCATGCCCTAATCAGGTCGCTAAGTTGCAAAAGTTGAAACGTAATTAAAAAACTAGAAAAGATGAGATGAGATTGTCTACTACTTGCCCCAAAGGCAAATAAGGATTTAGGATTTTGTATCGGCTATGAACAACCTTATAGAATTAAAAAGAAGAACCCAATCATCATGCGATTAATTGAGGATACACTCGATAAACTTGCTGCGATTAATACATTTTGAAAATCTCTGGGAACCATATTGTAATTGTTAAGAACAGTTAAGATTTCACAGCCTTTGCCTAGAAGAGACTTGTGAATTTCCTTTGGATTCCCCATGTATTCAGAAATATTCCAGCCACCTTTAAGGACGTAATATATAAACTTACGAAAACAGAGTGAGAGTTTCACGTGTACTTCCTAATAATATGATAATTATGACAAAAACTTTTTAGTGCAAAAAATAGCTAAGTATTATACGTGAAGTACAAAAGTAGCTAAAATTATAATTAAATCCCCGATACCTTTGCTAAGTTCGGAACTGCATCTTGGCCGATACCAAGGTTGAGCAAAATTGGTTGCGGTTACTGTTTTGATGTTTGACTGCCAACGTTGTAAAACTTTGATGATCGGTAAGGTCATTTTTCATGCTTGAAAATGGGAGCAGTAGGTAGGCAAGAGTTTAGTCTCAGTGTATTAAGCCTTCGAGATGTGACCTAAGCATCGATTCGTAACTCGGGCAATGCACTGGACCGTTTTGGGAAAGGTTTACCAGAATTTCTCCGATTGGGTTTTCCTGAGATATACCTTACTCAATAGTCATATCTTTTTACAGTTCAATTAATAAAAATTAAATTTTTGATCAAGTTATTACACATATGATATAAAGTTGACAGCAATAGCCTGTTTTAATATATCTAGAGAAAATATAACATGGTCTAGATTACCTTAATTCAATATGCATGCCATTTCAACTATTTATGAGGATTGTCGACTAGTATTCTGGTTTTAAACCAGGATTAGCCAAGCTACAGACACTCATAATGATGCTTATATGTATCGATAGATGTAATCCATCAATAGAAAAGTCGCAACAAATACCTACGATAAACTAAGATAGAACCTCACTGAAGCCCGAGTAAAAGCATGAACTAGTTTTATAAAATCGTTCTTACGAACCTCTTACTTGATGCCAGTGACTATGCTGTTGTGGATATTTTACCTTAAAATTAAAATAACAAAGAGCATCTAATTGTTTGCCTGAGTCAAACATTTAGTGAGCCAGACTGAAATTGTGTAGTAACATCGAAGAAGTGTCTACCAGTACTACGTGATGTTGATCGATTACAAGACTCCCAGATTTTTGAGACTTTTGCACATGCGCAGTGCGCGATCTTTTTTCTCTTAGTAAGCAAGTGGAAGTGAAAAAGTCCCCCTACCAGAGACTTCAACCAAAGCCATGCATACTTTTTACAACTTAAGTATGACAACTATCATATAGTATCAACTTTGACGACAGCAAAATGAACTAAATGTTCTGCTTTTGCTTTCAATAATATGCAACGTGTCATAAGTTGTGTATTATTGTTTGCATTAAAAGTCAAATTTTAACACGATTTATTAACGCACTGGTATAAATAATTGTATCTTACTTCTTTACACTGTCCATTCTAAAAGTTATACTTCGATAACCCTTCGTAAAATATTTTAAGAAAACATCCAAACTGTAAAAAAGTTAAGGTTGAATAAAGAACAAAAAAGTTGTCTGCCTTCTATTAAGGTTGCTGTAATAGTCTACAATATTTAAATATGCAATATGCAGAATAAAGGAAAAAAATTGTTAAACCTAAAATATTTTTTTTATACATATTATATCGACTTTTTGTCATTTGCTATCCCCTGTTACTTACCTAATCATTTAAAATAAGGCCTTTATTAAGGGATAAGCCACATTAGGTAATTAATTCGATGTATTTTTTCAGGATCAATAATCTTTTCCAACTTTGTATTGACCTAAAAAGCCAACTAAAAGTTTGTTCTATAAGAAACTATTGCAGATAAAAAAAAAATTGTTTGTGTTCTTGCAGTCATGAGGGGAGAAAAAATTTTCTCTTCGACGACTTGCGCTAGATTTCAAACGATTGAGTCGAGGTGTAAAAAAAGGTAACAAATTTACGCTAAACTGGATGAAAACTTCGTGAGGTACTCGTCATATATTCCAACATTACCTATGTAACACCCCATATAATATATGAACTGGTCTTATCAGGTTTAATATGTGGTGTTGCTTGTGTGCATATAAAGATTAGGGTGTCCGTTATTTATAAAATTCAAATTTTTGATCATCTACCCTTTGTAAACTTTTCGCTGATCCAAAAATAAAAAGCTATTGCCTTAAAACCAAACAATTGTAGACTCATCACGTGCCACCAGACATATCTTGATTTCCCATTTAAATAACATGGGACTTTTTCTAGAATAAAATAACCAAGTTGAAAAAATTCGATTTTGGCCTTCGAAGCCTTCGGAAAACAAGAAAATCCAAAATGTGAAATTTTTTCAACTTGATTATTTCGAGCTAGAAAAAATCAATTGATCAAGTCCAAGTGATTTGTAATTCAACGGTATGATCTAAAAATCTAGAAAAATACTTCATGTGGTCAAAAAAATCAAACTAGGTGGAAATTTGAAAATCCTATGTTATTTAAATAAGAAATCAAGATGTGTCTGGTGGCACGTGTTAACTCTAAAATTTCTCGGTTTTCCGGCAACGGATTCATTTTTGGATGCAACGAAGAGATTTAAAAGGGTAGATGATGAAAAAATTAAATTTGGTAAGCAACAGACACCCTAATGGGGATGTATCTTAATTATTTCAAGAAGTTTTCATCTAATTGGGCGTGAATTTGTATCTTTGTTTTCACAACACAACTGAATTGTCTCAAATGCATTTAAGAAAAAATGTTTACTATTCTTACAATTGTAAAATCTCAAATAACTCTTTTGTTAATGTATCAGTACTTAACATGGTATTTTTGAAGTTGACTTTTTATGACTGTTTAAAGTAAAAAATAATTGTTTATCATGAAAAAATGCATCGTATTAACTACTCAAGTTGTACTAAAAACCAATATCTATGCTTTGATGGTAAAAAAAAGTTTTTCGTATTTATAACAAATGTATCTTTAAAACTTGGGTGTAGAGTGTTCGAATTCAAATAGACATTACACTATAGATAAATATTTTTGTAATATTTTTGTGTCTTCCTATAATCTGTACAATCTCTTATCGCTTCAACAATAACAAAAAATAATGCATAAATTCCTACGAAATATGTATCTCCAGGAAAAGCCTGTTACGGTGATCATTGATCATGAAAGCTTACTGTTGTCTTATAAACTATATAACATATAAGGTCGTTGAGCATGCTGGAATATTTTGTCCGGGCATACGAAATGGAGTTTATTTATTAGAAAGGAAAATCACATCAAGTACCTGACAAGTTCTCTCAAGCGTTTAAAGAATAATTTGTAGCTACTTTAATCGAAGACAATTAGAAACAATAGATACTTCGTATCTTAAAGGGATAAAGGCAGTCAGGAAAATTCTGCAAAAGTTTGCTGTTTTATAAAGTAAACACTAACTTTAATCCGATAAAATGTAATTTAAATGCATGAAAAGTGCGGTATTTGGTAATCACTGATTGAAAGCCTTAGAAGCAAAGTCATACCATCACTGTCGCTTTTTTACATTTCTTATCGTAGCTTTTAAATAGTTGAATTACTTTATAAATTCTGAGCTTGCTAGTAACATATTTGTTAATAATTCTTTTAATTTTTGTTTTGTAATTATACTAATTTGCACATACCTCACACCTATTTACATGTTGTAATGTTCCTAATTATTTTTTACAAAGTATACATAATCCTATCTCCGCATTTAACTAATATTTACACGCTTTGAAATAACAACACCTTATTCTCGTGATAGTACTAATATCACCCATACTTTTTACATCTGGCCAGTTACTTCGGTACTTATTTGGTCATAATGTTTGCGTAATAAGCATTATATCTAGAAACCCTAATCTTACAATTTGACACATAACCTTCTATGTCCCTTATTTTTTGAATAATTTCCATGATAATATGTTTAGCAGTATTTAATTCAGAATCACCAAACAACGTTATAAGATCTACGTATTTACAAAATTTTTTCTTGTCCGCACCATGCAAATCACACTCGCCAAGTCTCTCTTTCTCTCTCCGAAAATCGTAAGTAATATACTTTTATTTATACGTTTTTTTTTGCTTGTATTTGATTGCGATGCAACATAATTTCTCTATGCTGGCTTTCTTACTGACTATGTAGCTCGGTGTACAAAAACCTAGTACTAGTACCCATCTAAAATGATCCTACTGTACCTTTACAAAATTTTTTCTTTACATACAACTTCATGCAACATAACACCTCTAATCAGACAATGAAACACCATGTTTCTTCTTCTAAAATCATTTTTACACCTTCTCTACCCTATAGCTTGAACTTTTTCAGCCGCAATATTTGCCTTATCCTAAGTTCCTCAAAGCGATTATCAAAACAAGCTTTTCGATTAGTAGTATGACAAAGATATTTACAGAATTTGACCTCTTTAATTTCCTTCCCGTTGTAGAGCCGTTTTTCTTTCCACTATTCCAACTTTTATTAAGAACAAATACTTCTCTTTACTTAGAACCAACTCTATGCCCCCCAGAATTCTCTTAAATACGCATATCCACTATTGCCTGCCTGTTTAATGCTAGTCAAACTAAATCGTCAGCATATCACAGGGACGAGGCCCTTGTTCTACCAAAATCTACCCCATCAACATCCCTACTTTTATATTCTCTTTCTAAAGCAGCTGTATAAAAACTAACCAGAATGTGACTTAGAGCACATCGTTGCCTCACACCCTCCGAACTCCAAAACTTTTATGAGTATATATTGTTCAATTTTATTGTAATTATCGTTTTTTTGTATAATTCCTTGAATCATATTTCTCGTATTTTCTTGATCCAATACATCCCACACCTAACCTCTTCACACTGCTTCTAATGCCGCGAGTAAATTCACGAAACTTGCAAAAATGTCCCCTTTCTTTACTTTTGACGTTTGCACCACATGATATAAAACGTACATGTTATCCATAATCGGTCTTTCTTTTCGAAATCCAGCTTGTCCTTCTGTGATAATCCTTTTTCCTTCTTTTTCCTCGACTAATTCGTACCTTGACATTTCTGTATAATACTAAAATGTTTCAAAATCCCCCTATAATTTTTCACCACATTGACATTACCTTTTTTGTAACGCGGGACAACAACTGCCATCATTTAATCTTTGGGCAGCCCGTTTAGAATATTATCGCAACTAGTCACCTTTCTTCTTTTTAATAATATATCGGCATAAGTACCTCTCGCTCTATTAGACTTTCCGTATCATCCTCCTCTGATTGCTTTTTTACTCCAACAGTTCTCTCGCAGCTTCCTTTAATGAGATCTCTAAAATATTCCTTTGGCGTGTACAATAAAATGCCATTCTCATTTGAATTTTGGTTTTTACCCAACGTGTTCCCCCCACACAAAGGAGAAAAAAACAATTTTTTAGTTAAAAAGTTTCTAGAGACCACAATTTTAAACCGATTTGGTTGATTGCTCTTTATTTTTAGGCATAGATAATTTGTGAGACATCTGGCAAGGCCAATTTCCAATTTGCATTTTCATATTTAGCTTACCCCTAACCTTAGATGTCCGAAAATCTCAAAACCCGCTGAATCAAACATTATTGTTTCATATATTATTTTTTTCATACAAAACTGCACAATATGCAATAAATACTATATTTACAGCTTGTTCATGACAAATACATTATGGTAATAAATAAATTTAAGGCGGCGAATCCAATATTGTGGACAAAAATTAATCAAGTTCCTGAATCTCATTAAAAATTATTACTCGGAAGTGTTTAAGGTTGCTGATTACGAATGTGTTGTTAAATATTGTAAATTAGCGATGACGGATCCAATATAGTGGACCAAAATCTGATTAATTATCTCAATTACAGCGAAAATAACTTAGTGGGGGTTTTCAAGCTCGATAATTACGATTTTATAGTTACATTTAACAATTTTAGGGTAGCAGTAGACTAGAATTAAAAATCAGTGCCGAACAGCGCTGGTAATGGTGGTACTAGCCAGTGACTTTCGTAAATTGAAAACGATTTGTTATAATTGAACAAATAATGTGCTGTAAAAACCTGTAAATTTAGTACGTTGACAGGTAAATTTAATATCTAAAATCTTTTTACACTTTTACCTTATAATTTGGGTGGGTTGAAATAATCAATACACTAATATTATACATTTATCTATAATTATGACATATCTTATTGTAACAGCTACTTGTAACATAATGTTCTTGAAAATATTCGAAAATATTTAACATGTAAAAATTTAAGTGCTATTGTTCATATGAATACGTCAAGAAATTGTGTAAAAGTTTACGGATTATGTAAACAATAGCACCCACCTTTTTACACGGTAAATAGTTTTGAAAATCTTTTTGTCAACTATGTGTAAAACCTTTTTAGAAAAAAGACAAGCTTTAAAAAATTGAAATCATATAAAAAACGAAAAATTTTGTTTATTTTACTTGAGTTAATTTCTATAGTTAACATAATCTGAACATACAGTATTCAAAATAAAAAAAAATAAAAATTTGTTTGAAAACGTGAGATACCTCTGTCTTTTGTATTAAATCGACTTTGTAATATTTAATATCAACGATTTACTTAATCAGTCATTTCAAAACAGGGTCTCTATTTATGCTCGAACCACTTTAATCAGATATCAGTCAACCATATTGGATCTGCCATCTTTAAATTATAAAATTGCACTAAGAGATTCGTAATCAGCGACTTCAAAAACTTTTAAGCGATAATTTTTTGGGTCCTTGGGCCGGACAGCGCCCTTTCCGTAGCTGATTTGCGGGATGAAGTTGCCGCTTTCCGAAGCCTAAGATCGTCCGTGCATTGTCGTCCGAGGCGAACCCGACTTTCTTTACTTTTCCGGCCTAGGTACGTAATGTACTAATAATGAGATTCAGAACCTAATAAAGTTTTATCTATCTTTTTTGATCTGCCATCTTGAATTTATTTCTTATTATAAAGCATTTGTCATGAATCATCTGTAAATATACTTTTCCTACCTCGGGCACTTTGACAATCCTGATACACCCTCGGTAGGAAAAACAGCGTTTGCCACTCATGTGCATCACCGCCATGGAGGGACCCACATTTATGACGAAAACTACTAATATTGTGTAGTTAAAAAAAAAATCAATGATTGATAATAATGTTTGATTCAGCGGGTTCTGATATTTTTTAACATTTAAGGTTAGGTAAATAGAATTTGAGGATGAAAATTAGAAATCAGCTTTCACGGATGTCTTCAGTCACAGAAGTGATAGCGGCCATATGAGTCTTATTGTTCTAAGCCGGAAATGCGGACACATGTCCAAACTTTTCATGAGGATTCCTAATCTGAGTAGAAGAAATTTATTTGCTTTTGCATTGCGTGCTGAAATATTTAAATTGCGCGGGCTTGTGGTACAGCAGACCGAACGACGAGCTATCCTACGAATCCTCCGGTATCTACTTTTAACAATAAATATCCTACGATTTTATTCGGATGATATATATTTTGGCAATGCCATTTAAAAGATTATTACTTTAACATCCTTGGCTCAGTTTTTGTATCGTATGGCCTGACTTTGGTCTGAAAAAAGCTGTGAATTCCGTTGAATAAATTAAAAAGCTCCGTAAGACCTGTGTTAAAAGACCGATTATCAATTTTATTTTAATTTTTTTTTGTCTGGAAACTTTCCCTGAAATTGTATATGTGTTTTTGTCGAGCTTTATTTTATCAGGGATTTCAACCTGACTATGATGGCCTGACTTTCAAATATCTGGATAGCCTTCTCAAAACTTGCTGCCTCATCTTTGAACAGTTTCTTGCATTCTTTTCTTTCTTTCAAATACACATTTTAATAAATAGCTTTTCCTCCATTCATAGTATGCTATCTTCACTTTTCTTTTCTTTTTTTTGCACGAATCATCCCACTACTTACTTTTGCTTAATCTTCATTTTTCTGGTTTTCATTCTCTTTTCTTGAAACAGCTTATCAACTACACTCTTAATTCCATCTCATATGTTCTGTGCACACTCCTTCTACGTTTTCTTATAATGTTCAGGAAAGTCTTCGGCTGCCTGCTGGAACTTCACTGTATCCTCTTCTACACATTAAAAGGCCTTTTATTTTATATCTGAACTGCATTCTTGCGTTGGGGCTCTTCAACATCATAGTACTCGAGGCATAAGGGCAATTGACCTGTGTCCACTCTCTCTCTAATATCAAATTTTTTCACCTAATAGAACACAACAAGTAAATAAATCTACCTCAAGCTAGCACAGCCAAGTCATAACGCCACATCAAAACGATATCCATTATTTGCCGCAATAGCATTTGCAGCCATTAAAACGCACTACAACGGGAAAAAGCGATTTTTTTAGGGTTAAATCACGGGTTACTAGACATTGAGGATAAAAAATCAGTATACTGACAGTACAGTTAATAAGCGGCAAATTAGCGGCAATTTATGCTGTTGGGGCCATGCCCTTAGCTGTACTATTTTTCGAGATTTAGTTAGTGGATGTGCTAGCTTGATGTAAATTTCACTAGAGTTCCTCTCCACAAAATTACTCAAATTACTCACCCTAATATAAAAATCTCCCAACTAGCATCTCCTTTTCTTCAAAAAATTCATAATCCTCTATTAATTCTACAGCCTCCCTCAAATTTACCGTAATTGTACACTGACTATACATGTAGAATATCATTATTAATTACCAAGCTACTTATTACACTATTTTTTTTAATGATTACATTATTACATTTTTCAACCAACTTTTTGTAACACCTACTGAAGAGCTAGCTTCCATGTTTTTATCTCTCACTGAATATATCGATTTCTAAATGACATTCTTAGACAGCTTATATTCTAAATATTTCTAACTTTTATTTTTTAACAACATTCGCATAAGCTCATGAAAGCGTACTTTTCAAAAAAATTCCAAAATTCTTTATCCTTATAAAAAATTCCTGCGCAGTTTAAAAAAAAGAAATTTTTACCGATATCCCTTTATCATATATACTTACCATACCTCTTTTCTGCCACTAAGCATTTGACAACCTTCTTGTGGGCCCGACTGAAAAAGCTCTTTCATACTTTTGGTAAACTCTGTTTGCTTCATATTATTCAGTATTTTCTTCCCCTCTGCTCCATTCTCCTCTCCCATACGTCACCTTGCGTCTCCTAACTATCTTGTTATTGTTGCTGTCATTCGCACGCTCGACGCATACGCAAATTTTCTCTGCTGCCTCCTTGTCTAGCCACTTAAGCCATTTATTGTTAAGCCAGAAACCGCCCAAGATACTCGTTTCTGAAAACTTAACTCTTTTTTACTCTTCACCTAATTGACCGAATTTTCCTGCCTAGTTTTATCTTTAAAGCTTGATTTATTTCTTATGATAAATTTCGAGCAGCCTAACTTATGTTTATTTTGCCAAACTAAATCCCTATCCTCTTTCTCTCTAAACCTTACCAGGAACACGCTTCTACTCTTTCTGACATGCTCAACATTCACATCATTATCTAACTTTTCTCTTAAAAACTTATGTATCTCGATGCGCCACTTACCATAAAACGACGTGCCTCTGAACACTCAATTTCCTTGCCTCGTAATCTTATCTTTTTATTTGACTAACCTTTTCATCACGCTAAGTTGAAAATCCAAATAGCACCTCATGCCGGCCAGCGCTTTCTCGTCTTTGGACACCAACCCTTCCGGACCTCCTCAATTAAGACTACTGCTCGCTTCTCTCCTCTTCCTTCACTGCTTTTGAACAACTACCTGTATTGTTTAAAATCTCCTCAGAATTATCTAGCCTAGCTTTCGCTTTCACTTTAAAAACATTCTACTTTCTAACTATTCCATTCTCTTAATCAAATTAACTTTAACTGCCTTTATATATCTCATGCTCAACACTTATTTACTTTTTTCATCTCTACCCCTACCCTTTTCCTCATAATATATCTTTTCTTACTGAATGCCACTCGTTCTTCGTTTTAACATACTTCTAGCTCACAAACTTTTCCCTTAAAATTTTGTAGCCCCCGCAGTCTAGCAATTTTTCTGTTATAAAATTTTACCGCTTTTACAAAACTTTCCGTGATCGCTGGCTGTTTGCTTGTAGCACCTTCGGTTTGACCTCGCTTCGCATCGCATTTACCTTTCGTCACCGCCATCCTCCCTGCCCTTGCCCCAGCGGCTGCACTCCTATCTCTTACACTGCCCTCACTTTTTTCACTTTTTTTACTTGTCTTCTTAGTGCCCATCGCCTTTTTCCCGTCCTGTTCGCTACTTTTCCTTGACATATTATCCATCGTACAGCGATAAAAATATATACATGCACACAGCAGTCTGCCGTGCTGTTTGCCCTGACTCCAAAAGGCATACACCTTGATGCTTAAAAATAATCGAAACACAACTAACCACGCAAAAAACTTCATCCACTGTTTGATCTTAGCCTACAACTTTACCTGGAAATACACAATTAAATGAAACAAAAGTGTTAATTGTGCCAATTCATAACGATTATACGGAGCCCCTCTCGCACGCAACCACTTACTTACGCGGCCATTAACTAAATCCTCTAATGTATTTATTAAATAAATCAAACTTTGCTTTCTTAGCGCAGCTGATAGTAAAATCGTTATATGATTAAATTTTATCTGTTGGAGAAGACAAAAGCTTATCCTTATCAATATTGGAACTAAGTTTATGAATGAGGAACTGAAGGAAATGCTCTCTAGTTGTAATGCAGAGCACACAATCACTCCAAATACCTTGCCTCAGCTAATTTAGTTAAATATGTTATATATCGACTCTGAATCCTAGAGTTAATGAATTTCCTAATTTTGATTACAAGCTCTGCAGTCCACATAATTTGCAGAAGTTTGCGTTTGCCATACATACTATAAGATTTACCTTCAGTAAACTGACATCAGACTTGAAGCGTCCCTCCAGATGTTCAGGAAAACAGGAAGACCTGGATTGTTCAAACAGTTTTAGTGTAGGTTGATAAGATCCTTATCTACTTAACCAGTGTGCTCTTCCGTTGCGTGTATATATGGAATATAAATGAATGTATCAAGACAAATAAATAAAGAATTATCAAAGAAGGTCAGTGCATACAGCGGCCCAGATCACACCGTTATGGCCCCGTAAACGATATCGTACGTACGCTCGTCCCAGACGAGGATCTGCTATTAACATACAAAAATTTGTCAGCGTTGCGGGAATTAAAAAGTTCCAATGATTGCCACGTGACTACGCATTGAGATCGAAGTCACCCGACGTTCAGAAAGAATGCTAATGTCGTCGGATTGTCTTGTCGACTTGATTCTAAATCATCGTACTATCGTTTGACGCCAACGAAGATTTCGCAAGACGTCTTTTATCGTGGGTGTACAACCCCAGATCGCAAAGTTCATTATTACCGACCTGAGAAGCAACCCCATATGATGCGTTCGGTTATGCTTCCTTCTTGCACAGCTCAGAAAACGAAAAAAGGGTGCAATATTAGCGTGGTAAGCTATATATCAGACGTTGCCATTACTAAACGCATCAAGAGGGACTGACTGTTTTCAACTCAAGCATGAGGGTAAAATGCAGAAACAAGCATCAACTAAGAAAATGACCATAGAAACATCGCGTCGTCGTTTACCATCCGCGTGTTGCAGCTTACTGCTGATAACAGTCTGCCGCTCCCTTAATTTACTGAGGTTTCCAGTTCTCCGCCCTCACGTGCGCTCTTTCCCCCGTTACTCTCTGACCGACTGAACACACAATAAACACACCTGTAAATCTAATCGCCAGCACCAGCAAGCGATCACTCGCAACACGCACACATCGCCCTTCCTCTTTTCCCACGCATGTATCGTTGTGGTCTTGCCTCTTGCTCTTTGGATGAAACAGCCTTTTTGAACTTTGAGAGAAATCCGCTGCAAACAAAACAATCGTCAGTTAAGAAAAATGAGCTGTTATTAGATATGCAAGATACAAAAAAATTTTAAAACATAATGATTGAGCAAACAATAATTTATGATCCAATCAAAAACATTTCGGTGAAGTCTATATAAAAAAAAAGAAAACCATCACAATAAAAATCACCAGGAAAAACCCATATTATTGGATTAAAAAGTATGGAAATGATAATCACAAGTTGTCCTGAGCAGTACGAAATTTCTCCGTAAGCCAGTCATAGAATTTGTACACCTTTTTTTAATTGTTATATTTTTGTTGGAATTATCAAGAAAAATGAGAACAGCACAGAAAAATCTGTTAAGGTGCATACATCTGCCCTACATAAAGATACGGCCATGTCAGCTGCAACTGAGCCCGTCTCTAACCTCTAAAGATATCAATATTATCAAAAAGATTAATTACAAGGCTCCTGCTCAGCCTATGGCAGTGGCTCTAGAAATTTTATCAGAAGGCTTAAACAGTAAGTTTCAAGCTAAAATAGAAGCGTGTGAATATATTCTAGCGATGAATACATATAGTGCAAAGGTTAAAATATCTGACTCTGTTGCTGAATATTGCTGTGTGTCAAGATAAGAGACTGATCAAATTAGAGAACCAGCCATCTTTAAAACCTCCAAGAAAAATACTTGTAGCCAGGGATGACTGCAATCACGGCCAATGCTTATATATTTATATGCACTGGATATGTTTATAGATGAATCAACAAATTTGTATACACACACAAACAATTTCAACACTTCAGTTTGACTAATGTTTTAAATCAATATCTGCTAAGCATATTTTGTTTGTTGCACAAACTGCTTCAGTTAATGAATCATCAATTGTCTCTGTTAATGAAATGAATACAACTTTAATTTTCTTATCTTGAATTTTGACCTTAAGAAAATGATAACTTGTATAAAAATACTTAGTTCTTTTGCTGTTATTATAATTTTCTGCTAGACAGATCGCTCCCTTGTTGTCGCAAAATAATCATTAAAAGTCCTGCTTCTCGAATATAAAGTTCCAACGCTAATCTTCTGATCCAAAGAGCCTCCTTCGTGACAGATGTCAAAGACATATATTCGGCATCTGTACTTTAAAACGAAACTATGTATTGTGTTTTGGTGCATCAGCTGATTGGTCCTCCTTGTAATAAAATTATATAGCCTGAAACCGATATTCTATCTTCCGGATGTGAAGCCTAGCTTGCATCACAATATGCTTTCAGTTTAGTAAAAAAAACCACCTGCATAAGCGATCTTAAGTTTGCTGTTTTCTTTAGATATCTGAATGTATGTTTGAGAGTATCCCAGTGTTTGACAGTGTATGCGTTACTAAACTTACTTATAAGGTTCACCGCATAAGCAAAGTTAGGTCAAGTACACTGACGTACATGGAGCAAACTTCCGAATGCATTTTTATAAGGTAAAGGACATATTCTTTCTTTTTGTTTTGTTGATGCAACATTAGGTAAATCGTTAAGAAAATCTGCAGTAACTTACTATAATTATTTTGATCCAATTTGATGATTTTATCCTGATGATCAACATTAACTTCCATGCCTAAAAACCTTTTAACTTGTCCAAGATCTTGTACCGGAATCAATTTCTTTATTTGACTCGAACAAATTAAACAGACTAGAAGGGCTTGTGAAAATAAGATTATCATCCACAAAAAAGTGGAAATAATAGAGTAGCAATCATTCATATATCTCTCTGAGGAGAAACCCTATATAATGTACAGGCATTAAATGAATATACATGATCTTGACGAGATTGCCAGCAACATGTGAACAGTTGACAATCTCACAACTAAAAAATCATTTAAATCGTACTCTTGTCCTAAAACCCGTGAAAAATCTTGTGCAACTAGTCCAGCTTCATAAATCACTTTACCTTCTTGACTTTGTTTTCTTTAGTAGATCCATTTAAAGTCAATTGATATTGATATAAAAAAAAAAACAAGAACATCTTCGCGTCAGACTCATCGTTGTAATGTGAAAACTGATGCAGTTGAAAATTATTATCAGATTTTAACTTACACTAGGGCTCCGCCCCTGCGCGCTTCGCGCGCCAACCCCTCACAGTTACTAGGAAATATTTAATTTCTCGATTTTGTAAGACTAAAATTAAATACATCAATACGATTTTTATTCAACGCAAAAATGTAAACTACTGTTTTTAAATCTTATTTTTAAATTCACGTGCCCTTGACGGATCTCGACCAATCACAGAACGAATAAATCGATGGCAATCAAAATTAATAGGTAGGAACAGAACGAATAAATCGATGACCATCAATTTCCATTATTAGGAAAACATATATCAATTGTAACTTTATCAAATAATTATTTGAAACATAAAATCAATTTTTAAAACTTAAAATTTACTTAAATTTTGATTTTACGAAATTCGATATTTAAATTGGCCGCTCTTAACTCACCACAGCTAATCACATGCATTACTTAGTCTACTCAATCAACCAATAACAGAACGAATAAATCGATGACAACCAAAATTCATAGGTAGGATACTATACCTGGATTTATTCACTAATCATCTTGAAGACTGTTTTCTCAAGCACCGTGAAATTGTAAAAAAGTTTAGATATTGCATGATAATTCTTCCGAACCATGGATTCATGAAGTGAATCTTTGGCAAAGATGAATTTCAGATAAAAATGTCAATAATTTCATTGAAGCTCTTGATACTTTAACGTCAATGCTTTTCCTAATGTTCATCAAATCTTGCGGTAATGGCTGCGTTACCAATAACGTCATTGACGAATAAATACTCTTGTTCAGCATTGCGCCGGCTGAAAAATTACTTGCATTCTTCCATGAGCAAAAATCGACTAAAACAATTGGCTGCACTAAATATTCATCGGGACATTGGGGTTAATGTGAATGAGGTTCTGAACGATTTTTTTTCTGTGTCTCAAGGAATTGAATCATTGAAAAAATAGTATATTTTAGGTTTAATATTTTCATTTCTAATACCAAAAAAAAGACCAAAAACAGTACATTACGCCACTAGGTCACAAAGTACAAACATGAACGCCTGAAGGGCGTGGTTGGTGTACGTTTGAACCCGAGTCGCGTGTATAGTTTTTCTTACCCAGGGCGCAAAGTGCAATTTAGGGCCCGCCAAAATACTATGGGCCTGGAGGGCCGAAAAAAACTTTGCGCCCGTGGGCGCAAAGTGATTTCAAGGCCCCAAAGTGCGGCCTGAAGGTGCATAGCGCTTGTTGCAATTTGTGCCCGGTAATAAATAGTAGTTTTCGTCACAAATGTGCATCTCTCCAGGGCGGTCCCTGGGCCCAAGGGCGCTTACGAAGCTACGCTCGAGGGATTGTTAGGACCCTCTTAGTCGGATGCACATGAGTAGCGAATGCTGTTTTTCCTACCAAGGGTGTACCAGGGTTGCAAAAGTGCCCGAGGTAGGAAAATGTCTAATATAATATATGACTATTTATTTTAATATTATGTGTAACCATATAAAATGAATAATCTTGTGACCTTATAATACAGATGATATTTGAATAATTCATTCACTAATATGATGTGCTATAAAGTAAACGGCAAGGTCAGGATCGGGACACTCCTTCATATGCCCTAGTGCAAGATATTCAGACATAAAATTAGTATAGGCACTGTGCAACTTAAGGTTTCTCATGAACCTTTGTTCTAGTTGCTTAAACGTAGCTAGAGCGGTTTGATACGAATTATTGCTGGATTCTCTTAGATGATCTACAGTAGTCTTAAAAGGCAGATGTATTAAAAAATGACCGTATGGTAACCTGAATAGAGTAGTAGACCAATGATTCTCAAACTCAACGTCCTCAGGACTAAGCACAGTCCGGGAAAGAGTTTCCTAAACTGACCAAATTTCTGTACAAGTTTAGAGAGATCAGGGGATTTAGTGGTATGGAAGTTTACTGAATTTATAGTAGTTGACGGCGATAATACTGAAACCGGTCCAGATAGAAGCCAATCTAGTTTGGAAGATGAAGCTATAGGCTGACAGAATTTATTCCCTTTGATAGAACCATTGTTGTTCGCTGCATCAACCGATGCATCAAGTAATAAGTCCACTTCATCGAGACTGAAAAATTCAGGATTGGCCAATATTGAGTTCCTTAAATGACTCAGATTACCTGAGTCTTGGTATACTGGAGGTTTGTAAGACGTTATCCAAGGTACTAATAGAGCTTCAATTTTTAAATGAAAATTGAGTTCAAAGGGAGGTTGAACTGTAAATTGAACCAAATTTTATACCTTCGTCACTTCATGTCCTATACCAGGCAACGATACGTTAGCACTACGGCGTATTAAAATCAAGAAATCACTAATGGACTTAGAAATCAATGAAGATTGCGAACCCTGACCAACCAACGCTTTCTCTTTATACCGCAGGAATCTACCACCTGGATTATAGCAGTGACCAGAAGAACTCCAGGTGCCTTTGGAAAGTTGAGATTGTTAGCAACTCTGAAAGTAAGACATAAATTATTCTTGTGATTAAACTTAATTAAAATAGCAGAATTTTTGTCTACCCCCTTCACTTTATTATCAGCGGAACAAGACTCACATTTATGCATCGATGAATGATGTTTTTTATGACGTTTAGCCCAAGTAAATTTAGAAGCACGCCTGGTTTTACTGTGGTTGCCGAAGCAGTTGAGCAACCTTTCTTACCATCAACAAAGCATTTTTTTATTCCACGTTTTGGATTTAAAACTATCACATTGATGCAGTCGATAAGACTGATCGTAAAACAGGCATTTTGTGCTATTTGAATGAAGGGGATGACTTGAGGTGTGATGTACGACCAGAGATGTATTGGACTCAACCCTATAGTTATCACTATTAATCGGTCTGGGTTTACAAATTAAAGCTTCCAAGGTGATAATTAACGCTGTCATAAAATTACGTAATTTCATACCATCAAAACTGTTCTGTCTGTGAGTTAACGCTGTTGAATTTATATACTCGTGAGCTTGTTAAACAGCAGGTGGGTTACTAGTACCACCCAGCTGTTTTTACCAATTTCTCTTTGTATGAATGTCAATCTTACTAGTAGCAAGAATTATAAACATATTTACATCACCTACCTGCCTCTTTAGGGCTATTAAAGAAACAAAAGGACCCATCACCTTATTTAATGAACGTTTAACCTCAACGCAAGAAGCATTCTTCATGGGCTGAGAACTTATAATTGAACCAGTATAGGAAGACACTAGTCTGCGTTGGTTATTATAAATGTCAAGCAGGATCTCCCAGGCCTGTGTATAATTCTCTCAAGTTAGAAAGATATTATTTATCAAGTCTAAAGCATCACAGTAAATGTGAGTCCTTAAATGTTTATACTTGATGATACCTCGGAGATGCTGCTTCTTATTCACCAGAGCTCTAGAGAGTCTCTAAAAATCTCTCAACTCTCTAAATTATCGTCAAAAACTGAAAGGTTGATTAAGGGCAAAGAAGAGTAACTCACAAAATCAGGTGCAGAATTTCGTGGGTTAGAAGGAGGACATGGGCTGCTGCCATCTAATGAAAACAGGTAGTCCTTAAAATCCCCATCTCCGAGTATTAATGGTCTTCCCCATTATCATAAATGCTATCCTTACTTACTTGTGTCTAGTATTTAAAGATTCTAATTGAAGAATCGAAGTATTGATGAATTTAAATTGCTCAAATGCATCCTTGAACTACTGCAAGCGAGACACAGCTTGTCATCTTTGCTGCTCAAAGCTTTTCGAAATTGACAAAAGCATTTTTTTATTTGGATTAAAGGCCAAGCTGTGTTGCATAAAGTGCTTCCATCCTGAACACCTATAATTTTCGCCTGGCAGGTAACCTAGATGGTTTAAATAATAAAAGATCTTAAGGTTATATGCATGTTTACCAATTTTAAATCTAAGAAATAACTCCGAAATTAAATCAACTTACAGCCAGAGCAGTTACAGGCAGAAGCGGAAGTCGTAGGTAAGAGAGAGAGAGAGAAAGAAGCCTGCAGGACTTGAATACAGGGAGTATTAGCGAGGGTCTGTCGTCTGCCAAGGCCCACCGGTGTCAGGACTCGCGAAGTAATGGTACGTGACAAGTTCAAAGGTGATGGCACAAAGTTACAATGGTGTACTACGCACAGCCCACAGTGGTGCCCAAAATAGTGGACGAAGGTGATGGGTAGTGTGATAGCGCATGCAATGGCAGCCCACAACGATAGCCTGCAGTGAGCGAACGTAACAATAAGCTACGGTGGCTCGCAGAAACAGCAACAACAGCTAACAGGCGAGGTCGGACCGCTGCGTTGACGAACACTTCACATACAGGCTATGACAGCGTGCAGCAGCAACAGCAGCAACAGGACTCTGAAACAAGTACAAATTACATATGTCACAATAAGTCTATGACGTTTTTATTTTTTTATTTTTTTAAATTTTTTTATTTTCTTATATTTGTAACACAATAAAATAGAAATATATGTTAAAATCCACAATATGAATTACTTTTGGAGCATAAAAATTTGGAAAGATGATTTTGTGGATTACATCTACTAGTAGAAATGAAATGTGTTCCGACAGGGCTTATTCTTTTGTGTCTACGGAGTACGTCTGAAATTTCCCAAGGGACACCCAATATTATCACTTGTGTGTATCGTCAAAAAACAACCGCTTATTATTTTTACTTTTCGCTTACTCTGTTTTCCTTGTTTTAAATAATTGATGAACCAAGTGCCAGCGCACGTAACTACCTCGTAGATGAGTACTTGGCTACGTCGTCTGGCCTGCCTAAATTATTTATTTATAAAACCCCTGGCAAAGTTTACTGCAAATTAAGACCGCAAACAAGCGAATATTAACTGACTCATCCTACCGTATGCCCTAAGAGCAATAACGCCGGCGTTCTAAATTGATTAGATATAAGTGAAATAAATTGTTATGGGCTTGCTGAATTTTCGCCATTATTGTATATTCAACTATGCGGGGGAACTGGCCAGTATCCCTCGATAGCCGTATAAACTACCCTCTGAAAACGAGATGTAACTTTTGGCAATCCAAGCTGAAATGCGTTTATGTCCTCAATCCACTCCTCTCTGGATAGGCAAATTGTAAACATTTCAGTTAAAAGCAGCTTGGTTCGTTAAAAGAATCGCCTTTTACACAATTTCATGACCGTCGAATTTGCCAAAATATGGAATCCGCAAATTCGTTCGATATCTCATAACCTTCTTACTTATGTCAATGTAGTCAGGAAGTAATGAAATTCTTCCCATCTTCTTAAAGCAAGAAAGGCTAGACGCGGGAAAACGAGCGTACGTTCCTCCACCATAAGTCGTTAAGATCCTAATGCGTTTCGGCGAGTGCCAAGTTCCCATTTGACCACCGCTCATCAGAACATTCTGGAAGTTCTCCCGACAAACCCGCTTCCGTGCCATCGCACAGTGGGAAAAAAATGACGTTTTTTGGAAAAAAATCTGCCTTCACTACAAATCATAACCGATTTTCAAATTTTTTTTTTTAAAATACTCGTCAGT
>JAPYYV010002581.1:0-28945 GCA_030522625.1 Copidosoma aretas
AAAAAAAAAAAAAAAAAAAAAAAAAAAAAAAAAAAAAAAAAAAAAAAAAAAAAAAAAAAAAAAAAAAAAAAATTTTATTGGTGGAATGTAGTTTCTGAAAACACAATGTCAACAAAATGCTTATAAAATTAGCTTACAACATTCACTTATTTACCTTGCACGTATATTTAGTGTAGTATCTGCACCTGCCCAACCGAATACGTGGGACTGATTAAGAGCACTACCATCTACTGAGACGTACTTTGTGTGTTCAAAATAGTACTGTTTTATACACCTACATTCAAATACAGGGTTCAAAAGACATCTATGTACACGAGCACATCAGAATACGAAACAGTCTAATTCATACAATTCATACTAATTTAGAAACATTTTTTGATTATCTAAAGTATGAGAAAAGATCTTACTCATCAACAAATTTTGTATTCATAAGCGCAAATGAATTAAAAAACTAAATATGTATGTTGGTTTCATACACCGTGAAAAAAGAAATTTTGCAAATGAAACAGGCTACAATCGGAATAAGTTTTTTTTTTCATCAAGCAACATCGTAATACATTTTTTCGGTATTTCGTTGAAAAAACAAGTTTTCACAAAATTTAAATGTATTGTTTTGGATAGCTGATGGGATAGGTAATAATGAATTTTTCGAAGAATAACCCATATATGCTGTATACTCACCGACACTACCGATGTTCTTTCACGTCAACTCGTGCTCGCCACCTCGCCACTCTCGCCAGTTCTGCATGAATATACAGTCGCAATGTATATACTACACATACCCATACGTTACACACATGCAAGCAAGCAACTTTCCATAGGAGGTATATACAACAGATGAACCAGGTGTAGCACTGCGTTTATAGTTAGTACCTACATCTATCTACGGCTTGTTTGCTCTGGGATTGGGACTGTACAGTGTACATCTGTTGCTCGCCGAACTATGATGAAAAAAAAGATTTAAACAAATTGCTTTATTCATATGATTTTTACTTTTCTTGAATTGTCAAGAGTTTAAAATTTGTTTACCTCCGATATACTACTCAACGTAAGATGTTAAATTTGACCAAAAAATCACAATCAATAAAAGTTTTATTCATGTATTTACAAATACCAATCTTAAAATCTTAGTTATAAAAAAATGAATAATATATTGTTTGAAGAACTGCTGAATCAATGTTAAGTACCCGACAAGAAGCCCCTAAGTGCCCGACAGGTACCTGCTTCGTTCTCATGAAGTGACTGCTGTTAATGCCCGTCAAGTATATGTCAATTGCTCGCTATAAACCCGCTTCAGTATCGCTTGTATCTAAATAATTCCATTTTTTAATGACAGTTTCATTAGAAAAATTAAAATGTATTGTTTCAATTTTTCAAACTTTAATTTTCAATAAAGTATAATATTGAACTGAAAAATGTTTCAAGTAAATGGTAAAGATAATTGTCATTTGAGAAAAGTTTCAATGTATTTCTGACGATTTTAATACAATATTGAATATTTTTAAAACATGAAGATCCAGAAAACAGGCAAACAAGTAAATAAGTGTTATTTATCTTGGACTTTGCGGAGCCATTGAATTCAATTGTTGATTAAAATAACTTATAATTATAAAATTTGTACCTTTAAAAACAAAGGACTTTGTCTCAAGTTTGTCGCAAAAAGTCTGATTTTCGTCTCGAAATCGTCGTGAAAAAGTATCTACTTTGTCTCTAGATCGTCGCAAAAAGTCTTAAGTTTCTCTTGAGAAGATAAAAAAATGTTTCTACTTCATCCCTAGTTTCTCGGGAAAAAGGTCTCAAACGTTTCTCGAGTTTATGGCAGAAAATCTCTACTTTATCGCAAAAAAGTCAGCAATTTGTCTTGCATTCATCGAAAAAGTCTCTAGTTCGTCGCAAAAAGTCTCTAGTTCATCGAAAAAACTTAGCTCAGCTCGTCACAAGAAAGTTTCCACTCTATCACTAGTTCATCTCAAAAATGGCTCAAATTTGTCTCGAGTTCATAGCAAAAAATTCTCTAGTAAGCCGCAAAAAACTTGCAAGTTTGTTTTAAGTTCGTCGCGAAAAGGAATATATACCCTGACTCCAGTTCGTCGCAATAAGTCTAAAGTTTCTCTCGAGTAGATAGCAAAAAGTCTCCACTTTCCCTCTCGTTACATGCAAAAAGTCTAAAGAATATTTTGACTTCATCGCAAGTAAGTCTTTTCTTCGTCTCTAGTTCGTTCCAGAAAAGTCTAACGTTTGTCTCGAGTTCATGGCAAAAAAGTCTCTATTTCGTCATAAAAAGTATTAAGTTTCTGTTTAGTAGATAGCAATAAGTCTCCTACGTTGTAGAAAAGGCTCATTTTGTCTTGAGCTTGTCACAAAAAGTCTCCAGTTTGTCTCAATTGTACGGTGGGAAAGTCTTTACATCGTCACGAAAGGTCTTAATTTTTTCTTAAGTTTATCGAAAAAGTGTCTCTTGTTCGTCGAGTTCATGGCAACAAAGATTCTACTTTGCCAAAAAATGGCCTTTATTTTTTTTACTTCATCTCAAGTTCGTCACGAATAAGTATCAATTATATCTCAAGTTCACCACAAAAAAGTCTTTACGTCGTTGCTGAAGAGTCCTAAGTTTTTCTTGAGTTCGTCGATAAAAGTCTTTAGTTACCTCGAGTTCATGGCAAAAAATTCCCTACTTTATCACAAAAAGGCCTTTAATTTATCTTGAGTTTACCACAAAAGTGTCTCTAGTTCGTCGCAAGAAAACTAGGCTGACTTTGTCGCAAAAACGTCTCACGTTTGTCTTGGGTTCAATATAAAAAGTCGCCGTAAAAAGACTCAGCTGAATTCGTCGGAGAAAGGTATCTACTTTGACTTTAGTTTGTCGCGATATAAGTCTTAAGTTTTTCTTATGTAGATAACAAAGAGTCCTACTTTCTCTCTAATTTCTCGACAAAAATCCAGAGAATGTTTTGACTACATCGCAAAAAAGTATTTTGTTTGTCTCTAGTTCGTCGCAAAAAGTCTTAAGTATGTCTCAAGATTATAGCAGCTCAGTCTGCAGAAAAGTCTTAAGTTTGTCACTAAAAAATCTCTAGTTTTTCTCAAGTTCCTGGCGATTAAGTCTCTTCTTGGTTACAAAAAATTCTCTTGTTTGTCTTGAGTTCATCGCCATATTGTCCATGGTTCGTTGAAAAAAGTCTTAAGTTCATATAAAGTTCATCACAGAGAAGTCTCAACTTCGTTGCAAGAAAGTCTTGAATTTTTCTTGAGTACGTCAAAAAAAGTCGCTAGTTTATCAAAAAGACTCAGCTCAGTTCGTCGCAAGGAAGTTTCCATTTCGTCTCTAGTTTATCTCAAAAATATCCCAAGTTTGTCTCGAGTTTATGGCAAAAAAGGTCTTACTTCGTCGCGAAAAGGTATTTAGTTTTTCTCAAGTCTACCGCAAAAGAGTCTCTAGTTCGTTGCAAAGTGACTAGGCATAGTTCGTTGCAAAAAAGTGTCAACTTTGTGTTTAGTTTTTTGCAAAAAAGCATCATGTATGTCTCAAGATTATATCAGCTAAGTCTTTACTTCATTGCAGAAAAGTCTTATGTTTGTCTTGAGTTTGTCGAAAAAGTGTCTCTAGTTCGTCGCCAACAAAGTTACAAGTTTGTCTGCAGTTTGCCGCAAAAATGTTCTCAGTTAGTCTTGAATTCAAACTAACTGAATCTCTGTTTTTTTTAGATAGTCTCAAGAAAGTCTAAAGTTCGTCTTGAGTTCGTTGCAAAAAATCCTAGAGTTCGTCGTAAAAAGACTCAGCTAAAAAGTATCTACTTTGTCTGTTCGTCACAAAAGGTCTTAAGGCTCTCTCCTGTAGATAGCAAAGAGTCTCTACCTTGTGTCTAGTTTCCCGAGAATGTTTCGACTTTATCGCGAATAAGTCTTATTTGTCACTAGTTCTTCGCAAAAAGTCTTAAGTATGTCTCAAGATTGTAGCAGCTGAGTCTCTACATTGTATCTAGATAATTGTCAGAAAGTTTAAAATTTGTCTTGAGTACGTTGCAAAAAATCCTCGAGTTCGTCTTAAAAAGACAGCCAAATTAGTCGCAAAAAAGTATCTCCTTTGTCTCCAATTCGTGTCAGATCTTAAGTTTCTCTCGAATAGATAGCAAAGAGTCTCTACCCTGTTTCTAGTATCTTGAAAAAAAGTCTAAAGAGTATTATGACATTATCGCGAAAAAGTCTATACTTTGTCTCTAGTTTGCCGCAAAAAAAGTCTTACGTATGTCTCAAGTTCATCGCGAAGAAGTCTCTACTTAGTTGCAATAAAGTATTAAGTTTTTCTTGAGTTTATCGCAAAAGTATCTATAGTTTGTAGCGAAAACTTTAAAGTTGGCCTCTAGTTTGCCACATACAAGTCTTGACTTTGTCTAAAGTTTTAAATGAGTTTATATTAGTTTATATTTCGTCTCTAGACTATTGCAAAAAAGTCTCTAGTTTGTCGTAAAAAGACTCAGCTAAACGCGTCTCTAGTTCGTCGCAAAAGGTCTTAAGTTTATCTCGAGTGGATAGCAAAGATTATCTACTTTGACTCTAGTTTCTTGCGAAAAACTTCTTATTATTAATAAATGACATTTTATTAATAGTACGCCTCATTCCATTAATAAGAAAGAAGACACCCAAAATTTAAGCACCATTTACAGCAAACTCTACAATGTATTGTAACGGTCCGGTCTTTAAAATTAAGTATAAATATGTGCGAACAGCTTGAGTTTCCTTTCAGTGACGAACGTACACGCGACACGTACGGATACAAATATTTGCGCCCACGAATCGCGAGGTAAATTTTCTGCCTATATGTCTACTAGTCATTATTGATGTTACCGTGCATGCGTTTTATACACTTTTAATTGTTATTACACTTAGTTTGTATGAATGTTGTTATGTTGATGTTAGAGATACCATTACCCTGTTATCATTATCCAAGTGCTGTGCATTGTTTCTAACTAAAGAATGTTGTATGTTTGTTTTATCAATAAAGATCACACCTGATGAGGTTAGCGAACCAAGCTGATAAAACGTCGTAATACTACATCCATCGTAGTGATTATTTTTTCCTGTGCTCTCAACTGATCAGCTGTGAATTCAGCTACTCCCATACGAATTTCAACACACAGAGAGCAACAACGAGAATTCGTTAAACAACGTCTGGATAATTTATAATTTGGTACATCATTATTTTGTGGAGATGATTTCAAAGAGGACATTTCTCGATTAAAAGTGAAACTTTCATCCCTTTTTTGACAAAAGGGGCGTTAATAATTTTCTCGCAAAAATGTTCTCACGAGTACTTGTTCTTATCGTCTCAGGCTTTTTCATATCCACACCCGAATAAGAAACAAAAAAATTTCTTAGGCTTCATTAATATTTTATAAATCAGTACAATTTTTATGAATTTGTATTTTTTAAGAACATAATGCTTAAAACAAAACAAAAATTTTAACTCACAGGATAACCTGTATCTCATATATGTGCAGAGAAAATGGCCCATTGATTTTCTTAAAAGAAATAATAAGTAAATCAGATTGTGGCATAAAAACTGATATAATTCACCTCTTTGGCAAGGAGTAGGTCCAGGTTTGACTCTTGATTAAAGTGAATTTATTTTATCATTTGTTGTTACTTTTTTATTAAAAGTTTTTACACTGAGTTATTATTATTTCAAACAAACGTTGAAAAAATCAATATAATATCGAATGAGAAGTGTTTTACGTATTTCAGTATCAAAATATAGCTTGTTCAATACAGGTAATGCTCGATTGAATAACTTTTATGAGTTTTGTCATGTTATTACAAAATTTAATTTCCTGTTCGTCGCAAAGCTCTGTCTGCAAAGAAGCAATATGAACCATATTGAAAAGCTTACATATTTATATATTTTGCCAAAAATTATCCATTTTGAGGTATACGTGGAAAATTGTTCATAGTGCCAAGTGCCAACGAAGTTAGGAAGTTTGTGCAGACGGTATGTTGCTACTTGATAAATCCAAATTTAATCTAAATGATTGACGAAATTCTCCAACATTTTATTGAAAAATATAGAGTTAATGTTTTTACTCAGCAGCTTCAGCAGCAGAAAGTCGCCTATCTGAAAATTGATTGAATATAAAAATGCGGTATTTCACCAATAACTTTGAAAAAATTTTTAAATATTTTTACACCTGTTTAAACAGTAAAAAGTATATTTATAATTGTTGATTAGATTATAAATGTAATCAAACTCTTTCTTCAGTTCTATTTGTTATTGTATTTATCTTTACATATGGAAAGTAAAGCAAAACATAAAAAAATATCGAAAAAGTATAATACTTTACGGTACAATGTTAATTACTATAATATGATACGACTCTAATTTAATTTATCAACTTACTTGGATATTCTTGACCAGAATCTTAGCATCGGTCTTTGAGTTTAACTTGAATCTTTTCCTGATGACTAATTCGCGAATATCGGGGGATAATATAATCAATAAGCTATAAATGATTGCCGCTCCAGATATGATAGCAAGTATGATGAACCAGAACCAAAGAAAAAGATATATCTTTTCATTGACGACGTTAAGGGCCAAGACACAGAGGGCATCGTGTGTTTCTATACCACCTGACTGACCGAATTTGTGAAACGTACATTTGGTTAATCGTGGGAAGATTGTGATAATAGGATCTTTCATATTTATGCGCTCTTGTTGATTCATGTGAAGGAGTTTGAATACTTCCCAGCCATAGTTGTGAAAGGTACCACCCAGAAATTTATCCACCATAAAGATGTTGGATACCTTGAATGCGATGTATCAAAATTGATCATATTGCAATTGTAAAGTGATAAGCGTTTGATCAAAAGTTATTAAAGTAACATCTGTAAAATCACGAATGAATATCCATTGTAGGAGAAACTAATGTCAATCATTGAAAATATTCAACTACAACTTAGCACTCTCCAAAATTCAATGTGAGAACTAGGTCAAGTTTAGATTTTTGTCACCCAAGTAGCACTACTGGTTGCTTAGCATGCAGAATAATAGTGGTTGTTTAATGACAAAAAAGTTCATGTTTAGTTACAATAAAATAAGCTTATGCAGCACAAATCTTATTGGCGATCGTAAAATAAACTACAGCATTATAGTGGTCATTTTCGAAGCTGTAACATATTAAAATACTTTGTATTGGAGTTTGCCATTCACGTAAGTATTTTATACATCATCTAAAATGTCTTTTTTCTTGCAAGTGTTGATAAAATAAGCGAAAGTTACCTTAGAAAAACGTTTTTTTAAGTACCTGTTTTATCTTGCGATCGTCAAAAAAATTATTCTGTCCGTCATTTGTCTAAAAATATAAGTCTAATGTGTTATCGCCTCTAACTCACCACAACGACAAAGTTTAGGAATTCACAAAAAAAGTATACAGCTGCGTAGATATTGTGCTGACACATAGAAACGTAGAGGTATTGGATAAGTTGCGCTATGCTGGTTGTCCGTTCGTCCTCCGAGTATATGGTAATGCCTCGCATACCTTCGGATATAGCTTGAACCTTGCCGTCCTCCCACTGTTTCCACAGCCAGTGAGGTATATAAAATAAGATACTCTGGATGAGTAGTGTCAATGGAACCCACTGATAATACGAGAAGTACGTCCTTTTTTCATAGTTGTCATAGCCCAAGCCTTCAATGTTGTCATAGCCCCAGCCCGTTTCTGCTTTGTTGGAATTCGGTATTGTGAACGTGTAGGTGATCCAGCAGAATGTGTTGATCACTTTGGGTGACTTTCCTCCCGAGATACACTTTATGGGTTCGCCTACAGGCATTAAAAGATCGTATAAATTGACAGGAAGAAAACATAATAATGTATCTTAATCGATAAGACAGATTTTTAATGAACTGATTTTTTGGGAATTCGAGATTTATGAATATCAATTGCAATTCACTCAGTTATGCGATACAACCTTTCTATTTTATAAATCTATTGCATCGCAGTTCAGTTTGTCAATTGGATGATGAGTATTTTGCCATTATTCTTATAATTCAATATCTATTTATAAAAAATCACAACTATCTGCAGTTTCTTTCTCTTTCAGAATGCCATACAATGACTAAAAATATGACATATTTTTAGGTAATGGAAAATAAAATTTACACGTATCAAAAAAGACTACACAAACGTTAGTTATTGATATTATTAATGTAGATTTATAAGCAATACATATGGTCATGTGCTATGAATGTTGGCAGAAAAAACAAAATTCACTTAAAGCAAGAATACATGTATCTACATTAAGTAGTTCCAGTTGTTACCTATCAGATGATACGCTGTGGCTGCGACTGAACATATCAAAAGAATCATCACAGTGAGTTTATAATGAAACCTAAATATTAGATTATCAATTATTATTGCATTTTGATTCAGAGATGCTTTTTTTATAAAGCTAGCGATGCTCGTGACATTTTGCTCGGGGCTTGACATCTTTGAAAATCTGTAAATTAAAAAAAGATCGATTCACTTAATTATGATATTTTAATGCAAGGACGCAAAACAGGTATTTTTGTATGAGTTTGAAAGTACAGTTGCCTACACTGAGAGACCAATTTGTTCACTACAAACATGATATGTTAACTGTTAATATATTACGTTAATGATCTGAGTGGGTATATTAATAGTTAACATATTATACGAGATACGAGGGCGACAAGCACCCGTACGTGTGTCACATACACTACTATTGCTTGACACAACGCCATTTGAAGCTCAGGCAAAGAAAATCATAATTCAGATTTTCCAATATTATTGTACGATACGTGGTTTTTAAAAAAAATTATTGGACCACGACGTTATTTTACTCAACGAACGAAATGATCTACTTCGAATAGAAACTTTTTTTCTCTACAAACCATTGGTTACATTGACCTCAAATGAGTGAATTTAAATTTACGCTTATTCTTATATTAATGTCTGCTCAATAAATATACACCGTATGCCTAACGTGTTTATCGGTATTATTACTGCAAGACATATCTTACGTCTAATTTGATGTTAATTTGTTTTTGATAAGCAAGTATACCATAAAATCAATGAAGTAAAGACAAGCGGTAAAGAACACACATGGATTTGCCGAAGAAAAATAACTTGTTCCCCATAAAAGCAATTCATTGTAAATAGAAATTTTTTTCAGCTGCGTTATACCTTTCTAGTTGTAAAGTATGGAAGATTTTCTGGTTTTTTTTTTATTAAATCAGAAACTATTGGTTACATTTTTTCAAACTTACTTTTGTTGTTTATGATTCGATTTATGATATCAAATACTTATGATTATAGAGAAAAATCACTTTTTTCGGCTATTTTCAATACTTTTTTTTATCACTGAAGACATTTATTAGGTAACTGCTAACAAAAATTATATGAGGAACATGATTAACATATATAAGAGATGTAAGTATGGTTAAGAAGTTAGGAACAGTTGGAGCTAGCTCGCCTATACACAAAAATTAATAGTAATCATGATCTTTCAATTTAATGAAAGTCGTGGCGTAAATAACGCATACCTGTGATAAAGGACAATCCACTGTTACATACTTAATACTGACAAAACGACTTACATGGAAAAAATGTGGTTAGGCAACAACAGTTTTATGTATACCTACAGGTATAGGCTCATGGTCATTTTTCCTTATATTTTTGCACCGTACACTTTTCATAAGCCTCGTAGGCGCCAGAAAGCTGGTGACATAATACATTAAATATATAAATGAAATTCACTTTTGATACATTGAAATGATAGCAAAAAATTTAAAGGCACTCAGATGCTCCAGTTTCACATAAAGTCGTAAAACAAAAGTTCTCATCTCAAAGTAAAAATATTTGACGTCTTTAATCAGCAAAAGTGTTACTAAGTCTCCGTCTTTTTTTACATACTTTTTTATAACCTATACTTGGTCGAAATTTTATAAAATTATAAATGCTTTTTTAGAGGTGTTCTAGATCAACGATTTATTATCTCTCATTTAATCTAATCTTTATCTCTTCCATGTTGAAAGCTAAACTTTAATTGTTTTATGATGAAAAAACTGGACGAACGAAAAATATTAAACGATTTCGGCACGATTCCAAAACGCTGTATGTTTACATAAGTTTTATACTTTTCGTGTAAACAGTTGTTTGTTAAGGGATTCACCTCAAGTTAAAAATATTTACTTCGGAGAAAATATAAGATGGTCGAGCGTGAAAAATAAAATAAAACTAAGCTCAACGAAAAACAAAAGTATCAAACGCACAATACTTGACTGAAACAGATGAAAAATCACGACTTCACTGAAAATATTGCGTAGAAAAACTTTATAAACGTAAAAGCACGCTTTCACTATTAAAACTGTAGCTGTAAACTAATAATGAGCGCCTAATTGTTGCTGCAGACGACTCTAGTGTCGACGAGTTTCCACACCTTAGGAGGTCAGGGGCCTTATCACAATATGCGATGTATCCAAAAGTCTAGGTGACTTGACGTCAGCCTAATCTCTTTACTGCTCACTCCAATGCAAATGGTGTCTGAAAACTACACAACTTTGTGACTGTAGAAAAAAGACCACTTCAATATCTAAAAAGCCATTATTTACTCATTTGTATTCAAGAACCAATCGACTGGCTTTGTAAAGCCCACCAATTTTTTGAATACCTAATAGTCTCTGGTATCTTGAAATGTCTTTTACGGTAACACTTTGTGAAACAGTTCAAGAAATGCAGTGCCTTACATGGTTAACATTGAATGATCAATAGAGATTTGGATGTCTTATTGACTTTGTTTTCCAAAACAACCAGTTAGAAGGCAAGTTGTATTGAAATTTAAACAAAGACACTTTTCTCAACATAAAATATCTTATTTTTAATTGTGTTGAGTTATATCTCTGTTGATGTATTTTAACAACTTTATGTATTGATTAATTCAGAATGAGCTCGTTGATTTCTGTACAACCACTTGAAGGTGCAAATTCAATCGATGGTATCTTAATTTAAAGTTTTCTGGTAGATTTGCAATAAGATAGTTTCTAACATAAAATCTTATTATTAATTAGAGATCAAAGTTTCAATTCGATATAAATCCATATCTGCCTTGATAGTTAAATACAAAGGGAAATTTCGTACTTTGAAAAATTGAAAACTTATTTAAGACATAAGCGCCTAAAATTTATAAACAAAGGTGGAGAGCAAACTTACGATACACAAAATAATTAAAAAGAATGTAAACAATTTCATCTCATAAAAAAAAATACCATGGTAATAGTTTTCTTACCTCGGGCGCACCATGCAGACGTTCAAAAATGCTTGAAGTAGTAAAAGATTTTTCTGTGACTTTCGATAAGCAGAGAATATATGACGTATTGAAATATAATGAGCAATACTGAAGACGAAAATTTTCCAAATTGAACACTTTTAATCAAATTATAACTGCTACTGAAGTATTCCCATGTATTCCGATAAAAATTTTTAATAATGAGAGAACTCGACACACATTTTCTTTTCATCAAAACATATTAATGGGATATAAAGAGAACATATTGACGTCAACATAAAATTAGTCAATTTTTTTGTTTAAAATGTTATGAATCATATAATTATGATGAAGTATATTTCATGCAGGATAATTTTATTATATGAAGTAACATGATGAATTTCCTTTTACTCCTTACAATGACAATATTAGTACCTACCATTAAAGTTTTAGTTTATTTCATAACTTGAGTTAAATAAAGTGCATTAAATATTTGTCTGAACAAGCATACAAAATTTTCATAGCTTGACTAGCAATAATAAATTGTAAAATATAAGCTGAAAAATTTTTGAGCCATCAAGTCATAAAGTTTATCGTCAATACACCAGCTAGTATTTATATTTAACATGGAAGCTTGTTAGTCAATGCTATTTTTATATATGTATGAATCTATTACTAATGTCGAACAGTTTTGTTTTTTCCACTGATATAGTTATCGCTAACATAGATATCAAGTCCCAATCAAAATGTAAAGTTTTTCCATGTCATAGTTGTTGAATAAAGGACTTCTCTTGGTGAAAGAATCAACCTGAAATCTCTAAAATACAAATACCTCATTATTCTTAGTACACTCACGTTTCAAGTAAAATGGACTCACAAGTATTTTGCTTCTATTTAAGAGTGCATATACAGTGTTTATGAAATTCACACCACATGTTATATATTATCAACTGGTCCATAATATTACAAATATGTACTGCTAACCATTTAATATGCTAACTTTCTGTGAAAATTCATTTACTTTTAGATTAACAACAAATTTTTTCATATGACATTCGTACAGTCGACATGATACAAACGATAGGTAGAACTGTATTGCAGTGTTTTGTTCAGCTCTTACTTTTTTATCATACAATTTTGTTTACTTCTTAAAGAAATTTGTCCAGAAAAGAGACTATAAATCATTATAAATAATTATCACACTTTTTGTTTGAAATTGCTTAATGTGAAACAGTCAGGTATATTTTTTGGCAGTATGTAAAGTAGAGAATAAAAGTGTTGGTGGGTTGACAAGCAAGTAAAGTAAATAGATTTAGGTACATTATACAGCGCATGAATTTAAAAACATGTATAAACATACAGTTTCAAATAAGTAAACATTGAAAAACATTTGAGCAAAGTCTTTTGTAGAATGTTTAACAAATACAATGAAATACAAATGAGGATAAAAACAAATAATGTACAAGTACATTTACACTTTGCCACCGTATTGAAATATGACTAATGCTGAGAGTTATATCTGATCCGTTTCAAATCATTTTTTTCCCGTAAAAACGTATTATCTTTAAGCTTTGTGAGATACTTTCGTGATGTTCTGTGAGTTATGCTAAGGGTCGAGATTCTTTGTTTTTTGACTAGAGTTGTCGCTATCCCAAAAGCCCAGTTGCAATGAGTGGACTAATCCGTCCAACACCTGGTTAAAATGCATTTCGTTGATGTTTTGACCCAGGAAGTGGAGAAGTAGAAAGTCGCCTATCTGGAAGTTCATGAAATGTAAAGATGGTGAAATTTCCTGAAAGTAGAGTTATCGTATTTTGAATTATTTATCAGTAATGAATACTGAAAAGTAAATCAAACTTTTCATGAATTCATGTGAACAGAGGAAGGTAATTTTTTCACATGAATAAATAAACCAAAATCGCAATGTATCATCTGAGTGCAGAAATTAGTTGTTGCATGTTCTTAATATTGTTTCTAAATTTTAAAGTTGAATTAGAAAAGTTATCTATCGCGAACACAATCTTGATGAAAATTTGGTAATAGATAAATCTTAATATGGATTGTGTGGAAAATACTGAAATTAATAACTCACTTGGATTTCCTTGACCAGGGTTCTAGCTCCCGATTTACTTTTTGACTTGAATTTTCTCTTGATGATGTACTCACGACATTTAGGTACCAATATGATAATCATACTGTAAATAAGCGCCGCTCCAGACATGACAGCAAGAATCATGAACCAAAACCAGAGGATTAGAAAGATCTTTTCGTTGATGATGTTGTGGCTCAAGATACAGAGGGCATCATGATTTTGAATACCACCACCTGCGCCGTACTTGTGGAACGTACATTTGGTCATGCGTGGAAAAATTCTGGCCATTGGATCGGCATTTACTTCCTTGTTCGTACTTTTAAATACTTCCCAACCGTAGTTAACGAAATTACCATCCAGGAAAATATCGGTCACATAAATGTTGGTAACCTTCAATTCAATAAATCGAAATTTAAAATGCCACTTGTTGACGTTTAACATAAAATTAATTATTCAAGACATCTGGAAAACGATGACTGTTGACTGAAAACAGATTTTCGATCAATGTCTTAGAGATAGGAAGGAGTATCCATATAGTAAGCCCGACTATTATGGAGCGAGGGTAAAAGTATGCATGTCGAAATTATAAATAATTATCCGCTACGATTTCGTGGCCTTTATGTGAGTTCTACCAAAAAGTGAGTGATTATTATATGAATATACTGTTTAATATCCGATTCTATACGATTATCGTCAAAAACTCATTGTCAATTAAGTAGTACTTGAAGTATTCCCAATCTTTGATTATTACAATAACCAATGATGGAATCACGAACCGAAAGTGTTAAGAAGTATATAAAACCTACCACATTAACAAAGTTCAGAACCTCGCATAAAAAGTATCCAGCAGCGTATCCGTTGTGCAGATGTAACGTACTGTAGATATACTCCGTCAGCTTATCAGTATGAATTTCTCGTTTAGCCTCTGAATCTACGGTTTGGTCTCTCAGAGCATCAGATAGTATGCGTACTTTACCGTTCTCCAACTTTTTCCACACCCAATGGGGAGTATAGAAGAGAACACCCTGAAAGAACAGTACGATTGGGACCCACTGGTAATACGAATGGGTGTTCGGGACCTCATTGCCACTGTTAGTCACGCCAGGATAGGCGACTTCAGCGCTCTTAGCATAAGCGCTTGGTATGGTAAACGTGTGAGTGATCCAGCAATACGTGTTGATTACGTTCTCGTTAAAGCTCAATTGCTCGTCTGGTAAGCAACTTATAGGTCCATCTGCAATGATCAGGAAAATGTGATGATAATGATAAGAAACCGACATTGGAAAAAAAAGTACTTTGAAAATATTCATGATGGTGATGTGATACATAATAATGGTTTGTAAGGAATGTTTCAAAAAGGCAATTTTCTTGCATACGAGTAAATATTATATATGATTTATATTGTCGATTCTACAGTAAAATGTCAGTTTTGGAGCCCCCAAATTTGCTAAACGCTTTTATCAAAAACAATACTGTTAGTACTCTACTAACTCTCAACTTATCAATGAATCTGTGCTTCTAATAAAAATTCATGTTATAATATTGAATTCCGAAGTACATCTTGTTTTATCTACTTGACAAATTTGTCTGACACTTAGAGTTTAAGGTTCAACTTCTGGTGCATAAGGACCTTCGTCTCATTTGAAGGGACGAGGATTCCTTTTTTTAGAAGCCATACATTACACGCTCTTTATAAGTATGTTAATAAGTAATTTTAGTGAAGCTTATTCATAGACGTTCGAAGATGTGTACGGAGACTTCGTCTTCCGCTTCACTTAATAGGCCTTGTTGATATGTACTGAGCTTTTTACGATACAATCACAAATATAATTATATCCGCTTCATTTGATTTTATTTTTCGAACAAAAGCGATTAGGCATTCAGGTGCCTATTCAACTGAGAGCGAAATGGAAAAGAGAAAGAACCAAACAAGGTTAGGGATAAAGCAAAATTAGTAAATGCTTGTAGCTCTAGCACTTACTCATATACTCTGCAGTGACTATCAGGCAAAAGGTAAAGAGGATAGCCGAGGTAATTCTGTAGTGTGCCTTGAAGATTAAATTGTCAATTGCAGTATGATGAAGTTCGTGTAGTTTCAATAATAAGCCAACATCAGTCAAAAGATCCAAAAGCATCTTTTACAATAATGCTGAAAAAAATATATTGTTAGATATCGATCGTGTTTTGGGCCAGGCAGATTGGCCGAAATTGTTATTGAGAATTTATTTTAATTATTTGCTATTGTAATTGAAAAAGGTGATTGTACTTTAAAAAATCTAAACTAACTGAACATACGATTTCTAAACCCATAACTTGTATGATAGTATTGATACAATAGAAAGCTAATTCAAAAAAATCTTCATTTGCAATTTTGCACATCAGTGATTAATTCCGAAACGTGTTGGTGTTCCGTATGATTTTTTATGTAAACCGTAATTGGCGTGAATTACAGTTCGAAAAAGTGAATCATTCTAAACAATATTATAAGAAACAAAAGTATATCTCAAAAGAGTAAGTCCATTTTTTAAATTTCTTACACACTCTACAAAGGTACACATTGCACATTGTGATTGTTTTATGTACTGTAATAAAAAAAATCGTTTTATTTCATATCAATAGTTCAATTTTTACTTCGATTTATAAAACAGTATGTTCAAAAAGTGAGGTGTAAATATGTTTGTTTTGATGTTATTTTCTATTTTGGTTAAGTATAGCCTCTATGAAACCTTGACAAACTAAGATTGCATTCTGCCATTTCGTTACCACATAAAGCTCTGCGGATCATGCATCTAGCTAATAAGCATTGATCTAGTAACAAAATATTTAAAACACAGTATCAAAAATAAAAACACAACAAATAAACATCGCTGCTCAGTTCCCAGCTCTCCCTCTCGTAAAGACATAAAGCACTTAGAACGTTTACGTTGTCTTTGGATACTATATTATTAGCTAGAGAATATCAACAGCGTGAGAGCGTAGAGTTTGCGATAAAAACCATTCTCCACCACTGTAAAGCTCAATTGTGCACATTCTATTGATGTTACACTCTTACACGTGTTTGATTTCAATCATATTTGTGGTATTACAATTTTTTTATTTTATTTATCAACCTTTTGACTTTATTTTTCCAGTCGTTTTTCTTTTTTTTATGATGTTGAATACTAAATTCATAGCGCTATCATATCAAAATCAATTCTGAACACCTTCCACAAGATTATCTTTGTGTATTGATTGCGATATTAATTTACGCACTGCGTGTTTGGCAAATATTCTCTTGTACATTTTTTATACGACAGCAAAGACACTCTTCCATACCATTTCAAATAAAAAAAAAATAAAAAAAAATAAAAAAAAAAAAACAACAAATCGTCGACGGACCACACCATCCTTCCAATGCGCACGCTCATTCGTTCGTTGACATTCGCTCGTTTCTCTCTTTCGCGCAATAAAATCCTCGTCGTTCCACTGGTACTTATATACACGCACGTAAGCACATATAGTCTGCGGAATGAAGCAACGACCTAGATACACACAATAGTAAGTAGTAGTAGCAGCAGCAGTAGAGGCTGTCGAGATCATCAATTAATCCTCTCCGTCGAGCGTTTGTCTACTTTGGAATTGCTCGCCAAGCGCAACTCCTTGATGCTGGGCGGTTTACGATGATATAGACTCTGTCCTGCAAGTTTATTAGACAGGCGGCGTGTGTTTGTCTGTTCGTTCGGTTGTTTGTTGTTAGTCGTTGGCACTACTGGTTGACAAATAGAGGAGTTTTCGTTGAAGCACAGAGATAGTAATTTAGTAACACCTGAATTGTTGTGGTACTTGGTTGTTTTATTGATAAAAAAAAAGTATACATTATAGTTAGGTTTAGAGAGTTGGACTCTATGTATTATACATAATGCATATACTCTGTGTAATAGGTACATCTGTGTACACTAACGAATTATTCTTTACGATTGTAAAAGTATAGCCTTGCAGATCGGTTGGAAAAAAATCTCGAGCTTTGAAAGTTCTATTTCCAGTTGAGGATTGCCTTACTAATGGCCGCATGATCTTTTACAAGGTATATATTCTTGTGTTACGTAACCATAGGCTTGTTAAACTCAATGAATTGGTTACTTTGACTAGTTGTTTTTTTTTTACTGCAGGTTTTTTTTTTTTTCTTTCAAGCTTTTAATGATTAGAAAAAGCTTATGATGTTTGTTGGCAAATTCAATTCCATTTCATATCGATGGGCGTTAAAGACAACAAAATTGTAAATGAATACATGAGACATCATTGATGAATAACCATGATCTAAATCTATGTACAATCATCATTTACGTTAATACTTGTAACGCTTTCACTAAATTAATAAACATTTGTCGATTCTTCTTCATGCATATCAATAAAAACCAACGACCCCTACATTCCATCGCATCCTTTCGAACGTTCATTCGATAAACATCCGTCAGATATGAGTAAACACAACAAACAATAGCTTTGAAATTTGCATATAGAGTGCGTAATCAAAGTAATAAACACTCGCAAGCGCTCATTGAAATCGGTTGAAAAGATACACCTGCACACTCATCGATAATTTTATTACTTTACAGTTTAACGCTCAATTGCACCGGCCTTGATTAGAACATGAACATTCACGTTTGTTGTTAAGCATTTTAATTAGCTCATCGAAAATCAAATAAAAAAAACGTGTACCCGTGCACGGTTCAATTAAGCGAGTGAACATTATCGCGTGACGCATCGGCGGCTCTTGATATAGCCGGCAATAATGATACTTGTAAAAGAAAATCACGCGCGACAACCCGTCAGCAACTTATAACGCTCGGATTTAATATTTTGGTTCACGACGTACGAATAATTGGGGGAAAAAAAAAAAAATTACAACGCCTTTCTCAACGGCGAAGTCACCGATTCAGTACTCCAATGGGGCTCGAAATTCAAAGACCGCGACGCAATTAGCCCATAAAGATGCTCGCCCACCGTAAAGCCTGAAAATTTAGCCTCCTCCCATCACTCCTTCCTCCCTCTCTCTTTATTTCTTACTCTCGGCGTTCATACACTTCAATCTCTTTTGCATTCCTTTCCCTCCATCTCCTCTCATTCTCCGCTGCACGGGCATATACATCTTCGCAATGAAGATGGCCACCCACTTAAGCCAGTCTCACCAACAGCGAAGTTCGAAGTTGCCAGCAAGCAAGTTATAGGCTCGAATGAACGAACAAAGCAGTAGGAAAGACAGAGAAGACGAGAGAGAGAGAGAGAGAGAGAGGGAATTAAAGATGTAGGGGGGCGAGGAGGAGCAGAAATATATGGGCAGACAGAAGAGCGGCTCTCGGGAGAGCGAAAGGGTTACACGAAGCTCCCGAGTATATACCCATACGTATATATGTATGTGTGTGCAGAGAGTACAAAGAGGAAAGAGTGAGAGAGAGAAAGACCGGCCGGCCGAGCAAATTCCCGCATATACATGCATCCCAGGCTGACTGGGTAGAGTATACAAGGTGTGCGACGCTCGGCCGACCCGAAAGAAGAGGAGGAGGCGATGGCGGAGAATCGAGAGGACCCGATCGTGCAAGTCGAGCCGGGACTCGTTTCGCACGCGTGTGTATATGAATACGAGGAGGAGGAGGAGGAGGAGGAGAGGACGTCGCGTACGGGGTGTATGACCCTGAACTTATGCGCCCGCGGTGGGGCTGACGTAACGACGCGCTCCTGCTATTTCTGATGCTCCTGGCTCGTGCTCCTGCTGCTGCGGGAGTTAATGCCGCGATTTTGCTACTGCTCGGAGGGGTCGTCGTGCCTGTCAGCAGGGTGGTGGTATTTTTTTCGCACGCGATTGTGCTGGGGCATCTTGGTGGATTGGCTGATTGGATGGGTGGGTTTTTGGCACACAGTAGTTGGTTGCGGATTGATGATGATATGAAAGTGAGTTTTTGGATTTTATTTTTACTGTTTAAGAATGGCAATATTATTTAGTGATGGTCGAGTCATAACTGTTTGGAATTTGTGTCTTTAATAGAAGCATTGGGTCAATAAGTTAATGAACGAAGGATACCTGTACTGGATGATTAGACAAAAGACTAAAGTAGACAATGGGGTTATAGTGGTACTTGTGGTTTTCAGCAGAAATTTATTTAAAAATTATGACACATTCAAATTTTAGAAAGCCAATAAGCTTGATATAGTTTCCGCGAAATTAGGTGGCAAAGATTTTCAGTTTTACACCCGGGTTCTTATGAAGAGGTCATTCTAAATTGGTTAGCAAAGTCACCTTTTTTACGTCAAACATGGTTAATTTCACACATAATCGCACCAAGAACAAATATGTGAAAGTTAGCCATGATTAAAATCATAATTGCAAATTTCAATGATCCAAGTGTCATTGTTTTAATGATATATTGACTTAAGTTAGTGCATGATATCATTTGTACATCAATGTATTGGTAAAGTCCAAACAAAATGCAATGTTGACTTATAATTTTTGTTTTTAAGATTATTTTTTTTATTAATCTTTATGTGTCCATATCAGACTGCATACTTATTTATATTTTTTATAAAAGAATACTTTAGTAACAGTATGTTAACCAAAAACTTATATTGAAGGCTTATACATATACCACGATTAATAACCCCCAATCATTAAATGAGTAATTGTAAAGCTTCTGTAAGATGGCATTAGGTAAGTCTTAAATATAGGTTAGTGGTTTACATATGTTTGATATGAGTATTTACTTAATATGAATATTATTAAACAACTGTTCGAACTTCCGAACCACGTAGAACCCTTATTTTCCATTTGCTAAAACCTTCTACAAGTGACCTCGCCATAAAGAGCGCAATCTACTGTAGAACAAAAATTGATTCTTTCACAGAGTCTTCCTTACGTCAGCTTTAACCGAACCCAGTGCTTCCTCCTCCAATGCCCCGTGGTATTTCTGCGATTTATCGGAAACTGTTGATTCTTTCGTCAGCCCTAGAAATAGCCTGCTATTGATTCTTTTAGAGATCGAATCAAGGCTCTATCGAGCGCGTCCTTAAAAGTGATTGATGAAATCTCCAGGAGTTGATGGCCTGCTCACCTGAGAAATCTCGTCAATGAAAGTGCTCGCGTTGGCTCGTTCTTTCAGAGACTTGGATTGTTCTCGCGTTTTTTTTATTTTGCTACTGCGAGCAGTGAGTTTGTTGGGATCGATTGTGTTGTAGACTACGCGTCTTTTTCAAGTTTATCTCATCTAGGTGTAATGTTTTGAAGTCCTCCGGTTTTGTATTCATAATTTTGATATCAATGCTTATTACTTTCAGTAATATGATTGATATGATTCGATCGATAGTCTACATTTATTTCTACAGGTTGTTGAGTTTGTTAAGATATTTACAAAAATTGTTCTAATGTTTTAGAGTTGATGGGTGTGATGAATGTCTCAACGTAACAGGTATGAACAATCATTATATGCCACGTGTGACAGCACCGATCTGTCGAAACAACTTTCTGCACATTAAAATCTTACTACAAACAGAGCCAGACAGCCTGAAAACCAAAAACATTTTTTCTGATACTAAATTCCTCTCTTCATGGTCTGTCTGCCCTTCGAAAGAATTTCCGATTGACGCGAGATTCACAAAAAACTCATCATCCTAAAAGGACGGCGAGACGAAAAGGGCTAGAAAGAAGAGAAAGAATCCATAAAACAAAACTCTCAATACATTCTGCCTTACTTCGAAGCCCACCCTCTTTACGTCTCTCTCTCTCTCTCTCTCTTCAGCATTTCAGTCTCACCTCTTTCATATTTCACGGCAAAAGTAACGACTGGAAGTGGAGTTCATGTACGGGAAAAAATTCACGCTGAGAAATAAACGGAAAAAAGCTACACCACATATACGTCGGAGACGGGTCTATGTCGCTTACTCCTCGTAACGTTCCTCACCAATACCCACTACCACCTGATCCTGACTGTGTTGCATGTGGAAGACCCCCAGAGGTACTCCCCTCTCCTTCAGCTCCTCTTCTTCCCGAGCAGGAGTAGGAATCAAGAGAAGGATATATAGTGTACCCTCTCTCATTCTCATTGGAAGCCGAGGAGAAAAAAAAGAGACGAAGAGTCTTGGCGAGAGGAGAGATATATAGAGCCAAAGTTTTCAGCTCGGTGAATATATACAGTGGGGAACCTGTTCCCTCCCCCTCTGGAGTAGCCTTTCGTTCTTGTGTGTATCGCCTTTCTTCCTCTCTCTCGCCTAGCAGCAGCAGCTTCTCCTTCTTCATGCCTTTAGTATACCCTTATACTCTTACAACCGCTGTTGACTGACTGAGCTTCTCCTTTTGTTGGTGGTGGTAGTCGTCAGGTGTGCGCATGTGAGCTTTTCCACGTGCACCGGAATAGATGTGCATGTGACGTGAACGCATGTACGCAATGATGATAATTTCGTTGTGAAAGGTGAGGAATGTCTTTGAGGTAAAAAAGTGGATTTCATATCCTGCGTGGGATAGTCATTAAAATTAGGAGTCGAGGACTTACGGTTGGGTGTTTTGTGTAAGGTGAACTGGAATGAAGTAATTTTTTTCTTCGATAATTTACATGTTGTAGACCAGGTGTTGTGGACAATTTTGTGAAAGTTACATGTCTATCTATGTACCTCACCAGCTGAATAGTGGACGTGGTGTCGACAATTGGTATCAAGAAGCGTAAAAGTTGAATGGAGTATTGATCGTCCGGAGTTCTTTTCTTTTTCATTTCTCATGTCAGGACTCACGAGTTTATCTCGTTAGGTTTATAAGATTCGAGAAGGGTCGGAGTGAGTTGGTCAATTTGTAATTGATGTTCAGGGTTCTCTTATAATACTGTGATCTTCAATTTAGGGTTTGAATCAGGATGATGGAGGCAATGCTAAAATAATATCTCCCCAATAAAAAAACTCGACTATTTCAACATCAAATTTCACAACGCTTGTCCTTGCACCAGCGTTTTCATTTTACGTGCATCTTATACATTTTCATTATCTCTTCCGTCTCTCTCATTCCTTCTCCTCTCCCACAATGTACACAGTACACACACACACACACACACACACACATCGCTGTTTGCTCATCGTTTTTCATCCTCCCACTTCCGCTTGCTCTTCTCGTCATTCCCCTCCCCCACCTTTTCGCCTCCTCCGCTGCCCAATGCACGCTCGCTCACACAGAGCGCCAGCACATTGCTTTTCGATATATACCCACGCGGCACGCGGCAGCCTTTAAGTCGATTTGGCTTTTACGTTTTGTGCCCTCGAGGGGTGTCTGAGTACCCCCCTCTATACGCTTGCTCACGTCAACGTAGCCCGGCTGCCGCTGTTTCTCCTGTTTTTTTTCGCCATTCTACTCGACGTTTTAACCCTCGTCGTTGTCCTTTTGCATTGAGCAATTTAAAATTGTATTCAAGCCTCACGGGATAGCTTTGACAGTGTTTATTCGATCAACGAATTCTGGTCTATTTCTACCTCCCATGCGATTTTCTTTGTGGAAGATTAGTGTTCCGTGTTAAACCTTAGCCTTTGCACATTACTTTTTAAATATCCAATAAAGATTTTCATAACAAGACTAATGAGTCCAATCCACAATGCAAAGACAGTATAAGTAGCGAAGCAACAACCATCTTTGACAGGAAGGGAAGAGGCTAGGACTGAATTATTCCTTTGCCCATGCGCACAAATAATAAGCGCATTGTCTGAAGTAATTTACATCCACTCGGCATCCCCCAACGCGGTAATTTTCACGAAATCCTCAAGGAGAAGAATAAGCCATTGCTTCTGGCCTGTATCAGTAGTGGTAGTACTACCACAATTATCCGCCTTGGTACCAAAAGAGTGGCCACAGAAGACTTGTCAGCTCTCGGCTGCGAGAAGAGGGCCTTTTAAGGATACGGAGGAGAGATGGAGGAGAAAAAGAAGAAGAAGCAGCGAGAACCCGACTTGCCTAAAGCGACGAGGACGATTATAAGCCCTTCTTCCTTCGCTCATCCGTTCTTCCCTTACTTCGTGCGAAATAAAGTGCGGCAGGAATCAAGAGTGGAAAGGAGAAAAAAATGTTTGTCCAAAGAGATTTGTGGAGAAGTGAAGAAGCTTGAGATTACAACGGGCTTTGACAAAAGCTAAGTGATCAGAAAAATGATAAAAAGACGCTGAGGTGCACGCGAGCGGTTTAATTAGGTGATAATATGCATATGTGTTGGAGCCTTTGTGAATTGAGAAATCGGTGATCGATAAGGAAGCGAGTGATTGGAAGCATTTTGGTGGAGTTTAGTTGTTAGTTAACAGTTGGCCTTAGAAAATAGGCAGCACGGAATATTTCATTCGAATCGCTAATTTAATTAATTTAAGAAACTGAATATTGACAGATCACGAGATATTGTTTAAGCAGTTCTCACATAAACTTTTAGGAATTTCTTTCATTACGAAACTTATTGGCTGTAATTAACTCAATTGTTATCGAATCCTTTATGTGTACAATCATTGCAAGATGTTTCCCGTTTGATTTTAACTTGTAGACATGTCTAAGTTTTAAAAGTATAGAACAATTGTTTCTACAACATTAGAAGGTGAAAGAGAAGTATTTTTGTTCAATAAGAGTACAATCCCAAGCAGCTGAAACAGTGTTGTAGATGTCATATAACCTATGAATGTCGAAATATTTTCTTCAGAATCGTCAATTCCAATTGCAAACTTAAACTTTGACAATCAATCAATATATAATTTAAACTCAACTCACAACCTTGGATTCCATTTAGTGTAAGAACCACCTTATATTAAGCATACATTGTGCATTTTAATATTTTTAATCGAATCAATGTCTTACTATATAATAAGCAACTGCCAAGAACACCAAAACCACATCGTTCCAAAAATCCAGAGCAACAACAACTAATCCACCAACTGCTCTTGATCTGTACTTTCCACAAACACTTTAATGCCCAAGAGCGAAAAAAATCAATACACCCGAACACAAAAGTACCCTCCCTCCAAGAAAAAAGAAGACAGGTTCAATGCCGCGAGACACCGCATCCGCAGCAAACAAGGAAACGCGGGGGACAGACGGCACACGGCGACGGGAAACGAAAGCATCCGCAAGAAAGAGAGCAAAAACAGGCGCAGGAGATCCCCTATTCCTTCGGGTTTTTCTCCTTTGTCTGGCAACTACAGTAGCCAGTAGCGGTAACGGTACTGTTGAAGCCTAGGCTTGTGGCACAGGTACGCGTTAGGAATACCCAGCATAGTGTTTCCGGCCTCTTCCTCAGAAGCTGCGAGACGAAAGTGGAAAAGAAAACGAGAGGAGGTACACACAAAAGCGGGAGCCGGCTACTATGCTCCCGGGTCTTGGCTACCGTAGATGCCGGGCGCTCCGTGAAGAAATTTAATGAATGCTGCCGCCATCGGTCCTCTAATGAACTGCCCTGGGAGGGGGGAAGGGTGGGGGGCGGGGTATCATTTCCTAGAAGATCGAGGCCTGGCTTTCGCTAGGAGAGCAGCTCGGAGCAGTGTCTTTTTAGCACACTTGGTTGTTTGTACCGTGGCTTTGATGATATTGTTGCTGCAGCGTAGATTTTAGGAAGCACTTTGTTTGTATGTTCATCCTCTAGATGGTGCTTAGATTAGAGAAAATCTAGGATAATTCACACAAGATGTTGTGCCAACACCTCCATGATGGAGGAGTGTCATTAGGGATATTCAACCGCGAATAGTTTATGAGTAGAGTTTTTTCTTCCGCAGTTACAAAGGCTGATGATTCTGGACTGATACCACAAGGCTCCTTAATTAACCAATGGTAATTACCAAAAATCTAGACGGACGTGATTGATTAATAATGAAGTAGACTATATTCTATTACCAGATCCGTATTCATTTAGTTTAATTGTGGTCAAAGTTCTTTCTTTTAACCTGTCGAATAAATATGCCGTTCGAAAATTATAAAAGAAAAAATAACAAATCAACTTATAATGAGTACACCTGACTAATGAATTCATAAACATTGCTATTATTATCTTTATCATAAATAAACTGATCTCTTCACAAGTGTCCTTTTAGCAGGTTTCATTAAAGTAGTTCTTTAAACTGTTAACAAAAAAAAAACATGATTTTTGTTGCCAAAGTAAAATTCAAAAAATCATACTACATTTATTTTATTCGGTGTCTGTTTTTCATAATTATTCGTGAATTTTGTTTAAACTTATCCAAAAGACTTACTTTCACGACAAGAAATTAAACCGCAAATGCACACAGGCTCCTAATGAAGAGGTCGTCGCGAAGTCGTTATCATGAATTTTTCTCCCTTGACCCCGTAAATTTCCTTCAGAATCGTTCTAAAAAAAATGCACTAAGTTCACGGTAATTAAGACCGTTATTCAAAGTTTCAGTGAGCCTCGTTTCACCATTTAAAAATGAATTAGCTCAAAGTTATTGCATAGTTATTCGTACATCAATAAAGTGGTACATACAAATTTTAAACAAATATTCGTTTGTTATTTTTCGATTTCTCATAGATGATTAGCTAATTTTTCACTTGTACGTCCGTTGGATCACGTGACTAATGATAAGACGTTTCGCAAGGGTGGAAGAATAATTATCCCCATCAGAAATCAAATGAGGATACCTCCTCAGATCAGGAGGGCCTCCATAGGTTACCTACAGAGGAACTACGGAGGCAAAATAACCGGGTGTACGGTAGGCGCTCTTTCGGTATCCTCAATAGCCTAGCTTGCCCTAATGTAAAATGCATATATATATATATATATATATATATATACATATATACACACACACTTCATCGCACATGTCGATATGTCATCAGAGACTAGTATTAAAACATATTGTAATTTTAAGTGATGTTGAGTTATATACTTGTCACAGAAACATTTAGTATTTAAACAATGGCTGATAAAGTCCATACACATGTATTTTTACGAAATGAAAGAGCCAGGAAGCACCGTTTATTGAAACGAACTAGAGTGGATGAGGAGATAATTACTTCCAACTCCAAAACGAATCATGACACTCATAACGATAAAAGTCAAGACAGTGTGTATAAAGTTTTTATTCCAGATAATACTACAGAAATTAATAATACCAGTAATGAAGAAGTAGAAAAATTATTCAAAGTGGTAATTATGCTTCTATGAATAAAAATTTGCATGGTATTTGTACATCCAAAGAGAGAAAAAATTGAGTATTACTGAAGGATTGAGGCAGTGCTAAATAATTGAATCTACTTCTTCATTACTGGTATTATTAATTTCTGTAGTATTATCTGGAATAAAAACTTTATACACACAGTCTTGATCTTTATCTTTATGAGTGTCATAATTCGTTTTGGGGTCGGAAGCAATTATCTCGTCATCCACTCTAGTTGGTTTCAATAAACAGTGCTGCTTTGCTCTTAGATTTCGAAAAAATATGTAACAGCCAATGTTTAAATACTAAATGTTTCTTTGACAATTCCATCGCTCAAAAGCATATAAAAATACAATGTTTTGATACTAGACTCTGATGACATATATATCTATGTACATAATGCATTTTACATGAGGTTAAGCTAGGCTATTGAGGATACCTAAAGAGGGCCTCCTGTACACCCCGTTATTTTGCCTCAGTAGGTCCTCTGTAGGCTATTGAGGTATCCTCCAGAGAGCCACCCGAACACCTCAAAAAGATTTCAGATCGGAATGTTACAAGCCATCAGAAAACTTGTTTTTGAGAGGTTAGCCGTACAAAAGCAATTAGCTCTACAAATAAAATTACACCATTCATGGAACCAAAGAACAAACGTAAATTCTTCCGTAGCCATCTCTACAGTCTACACACTCTGACAGCTGGCCAGCAGAAGATCTGCTGTGGGCCCATACCGAACGCTAACAACTGACGTCTTCACGCACACATGAGTCAAACCGTCACTGTCCACAGTGTTCACACGCCTTCGTGCATATTTAAAAACTCAACCGCGACTGGAAAATCGGTCTCTCTTTCTTTCTCTCTCTCTCTTTGGTCTTACAAACTGCACGAGCGGACGCGTCACCTTTTCCCCTTTTAAAAAACGACCGAACGTTCCGAGAAGCGAAACCGATGGACAGGCGCTCCTTACTCTTCCTTCATCCTCTTCGACGTTAGTTTGCCAACCGCGAGGCCTCGCTGTCGGGTGATAGCCTGTGCTCGTCGGTACACGCGCACATACGGTTCAAACGTAAGCACCGAGACGTGAATTATCGACGAGTCCGCGATGGGTTTTTGTATCAACGAGCAGAGATTTTTTCTCAATTTTCTTTCACCCCGTCGCAGAGGGTAAATTGATCGGTATCTCTTCTCCGGTTGCGCAGAAAAAGTAGGACTCGCGCGTAAGCGGCTACCTGTTTCGCGTTGAGTCTGTATATATACGGGAGACTTGTACGTATACTTGTAAGGATACAGACATGTATGACTAAAGATGCCGGTGCCTCTGTGCCTTCAGCCTTGCAAGAGATTTATGAGGATGGCTGTTTGTGAATACTCGTACAATGCTCGTTATAATGAAGATTCTTTTACATGGAATTGTTTTTTCTCTCTTACGTTTGAAAAAACAACGATAGAAACACATTTTCACCGAGATAATTTTAAACTTCGTGACTCGCAACCACTCGAGACTACGTGAAGTATCATGCTTTCCCGCTATTTTCGCGATTAACGGCATTTGAGGGGACTTTTGACTCTTATTCTTCTGAGAAAAATTTTAACGAGACTGTTAGCCTTGGAAAATAAAAGAATGGAGGAACGGGCGGACAAGGGGATTTTCGTTTTCAATTCGTTTTGTTCGGCGGACACAACTTTTTTTACACTCAGATGGAATACGGGCTTGGAAAATTTAACATTTTAATTCAAAATTCTTACGTATTGCATTGTTGTCTCTTCATTAGTTGACTATTTGCTCCCGTTACTTAAACGGATCCATAGTATACTATGGTTTATGTATATCTGTATGAATCCTTTGTTGTTTTTGATGTGGCCTATTTTACGAGCCAATTTTTGAGTCTTTGTACAGCCTTATTACAGTAGACAATGTTTCTGACGAAACGCTGCAAGAATAAAAAACAACAATGCACAACCAACAACTGATTGTGTTATTCTTATGATCAATTTCACGTCAACAATGTGACAAGTGGATCTTCTAATTACACTTATACATGATATTCTTCTTTTCATACAAATGAAAAATTTAATTGAGACTTGTAAACTTTTCCTTTAAAGCTGTTACGTAGAGCTAATTGTAATCACCAAAGTTTTCCAAACGTATCAACGAGATTGCTGGCATGCCTCCCCGAGAACAAAAGCGTTTCGTGCCCTATCAGAGATCTCTCTCTCTTTATTTAGCTGTTTCATTCTCAGATGGTCGTATGAAAAAATCGAACCAAAAAAAGCAAACACCACCAATGCCAAGGTTTCCAATCACTTCAACGCTCCACCCCCAAAGAAAAGCGCGTTGCTCGCAATCGCCAAACCTATCAACTAAATTAGCGTCTGCAGTCTCATCGCTACGCGTCGTAAAGTCAAAAAAAAAAAAAAAAAAAGCCCTAACTAGGCAGG
>JAPYYV010002582.1:0-20363 GCA_030522625.1 Copidosoma aretas
TCTTTACACAAACAAATGTTTGAAATAATCGAGTAAGAAATTCCTTATTTTTTTCAATAGACGTTACTTTTCTTCTTTTGGTAATGGGCAAAGATGCGTACATTTCTTTTATATACCCCATTAATTGTTTTAATGGAAGCCACTCGCACCACGCCATCGTGTCTAGGGTGAATTCCCACTACTACACCCAGCCTCCAATTAGCACAGGTAATATTTTTTTCCATCAGAAGAACAACAGAGTTTAAATCAATATTTCCACCTTTTCCCTGTCATTTTTGCCACTCTTGGAGCTCGCTCAGATACTCTATGTACCATCTTTTCCAAAAATCCTCTTATGCCCTTGAGATGAAATTCCTTGATGTCAAACGGTTTTCTGAAATCCCGATGAAATCATAAGTGGGAAGTAAGGTAGTAGGTCTATCTATCAATAAATGCGCTGGCGTCAGCACTTGCGGATCATTAGGGTCCGATGACAAAGAACAAATGGGTCGCGAATTCAATATACCCTTGATCTCTATAGCTCAAGTGCTTTATTCTTCAAACGTCAGGAATTTATCACCCACGACTCGGGTGAGGTGATGGTCAAACAACTTTACCGTAGATTCCCAAAGCCCACCGAAATGTGGAGATAAAGGGGGAATAAAGTTCCAGCTGAGGTTTTTCTGCACAGCATATTCGTATACATCATGTTGAAAATTATTTGATTTAATTATTCTATAAAGTTCTTTAAGCTGATTATTTGCTCCGAAATATTTTGTACCGTTATCAGAGAAATCGTGCCTCGGAATTTCTCGACAGGCTATAAAACGCCTAAAACCACCGATAAATCCCTCGGTTGCAAGATCGTTTATGATTTCAATATGCACAGCCTTTGAGCTCATGCATATAAAGACACAGCCATACGCCTTTACTTTGTTGCGATTCCGATGCTTTTTTTCTTTAATAAAAACAGGGCCGAAAAAATCAGTACCGACTTTATTAAACGCAGGTGCTGCGTTTACTCGTGACTCAGGTAAATCACCCATTTTAGCATGAATTAATTTCGGCTTATATATAATGCAAGTCATGCAACGCCGAACTATACTACGCACCTAATTTTTACCGTCCAATATCGAATAGTTATGCCGAAGAAAACTTAAAGTGGATTGAATACCTAAATGCCCGTTTACCGCGTGTATTCTACGAATAAGCAGATAAACCACTGGATGTTTTGATGGCAGAAGTATTGGGCATTTATGATCATCAGAATTAGAAGAATTTTGCCATCGACCGCCAGCTCGTAAAATACCGTTGAATCAAGAAACGGATTAAAAGCTTTTAAGTGCGATTCCTTCCCTTGCTGTATTAAATTTATCTCTGTTAAGAAACGTTCGGCTTGTATCATGCGTAAGATATTTCTTTCCGCCGCCAACTTTTCTTCAACGCTTATGTTTTTACCACGGTACTGTCGATTTAGGCCTTTGAAATGCAAACACAGAGCTACAACTCTACCCATACGAAGGAAATTTGAAAATCCTAAAAATAGATCACAATGTGCGACTGTGATAAAGCAAGTGTCACGTTGAATTGAACAGGTGTAGCGATTACGATACTTTGGGGCCATAACGATTCGTGCTGCTTCAACCAACTAGGACCCGATAGCCACGTCGTGTTAGATAAAAACTCCGAAGGCGCTTGGCCGCGTGACAAGGCATCGGCGGGATTATCAGCTGATCTTACGTGTCACCACTCTACTGTGCTACCGATTGATTGAATCTTACACACACGCTTTGCATCGAATACTTCTAAATTGCGAGACAATTTTTTGAGTTTATGCAGCACTATTGTAGAATCACACCAAAAAATAGCGTTCTGAATGGGAAATTCAAATACTTCACAACTTTCTTTATATAATTTCGCGAGAAGAATAGCTCCGCATAATTCTAAGCGGGGAATGGTACAAGAGCCTTTGATAGGTGATACACGTGATCCAGCGCACGCTAAACGAACCATGACTTTACCAACTGCGTCCACCGATCTTACTTAAAGGCAAGCGCCGTAACATAATCGACTAGCGTCACAAAAAGCTATAATATCAGCTCGGACGAATTTTTCAACGACTAATTTTCTCTCGATTCTAAAATTTTGTATTAAATTAATTTGATTAACAATTGTTATCCAAGAAGTATGAATTTCATTAAAAACAGATTCGTCCCAACCGATTTCTGTGCGCCAGCACTTTTGTATTATAACTTTTGCTCCGAAAACAACCGGACCGAGTAAACTCAATGGGTCAAAAATTTTTGCGATCTCCGAGAGTATATGCCGTTCAGTAACCTTTTGAGAAGAATTTATAGATTTTATCGAAAAAATGGATACGTCATTTTTTGAACTCCACACTATACCAAGAGTTTTTGCGTTTGAAACATCATTTTGATCTTGTTCTACTTGAAATGCTTTTTTATCCGTGCTATCAAACCTATCAGGATCATTATACACCCATTTTCTAATAATAAAGCTGGCGGTCGCGAGTAAATCAGTTACTTATTTTCGTATTTGATGCATTTCTTCAAATGAATTTGAGCCCGTGATAAGATCGTCTACGTAAAAATGATGCTACAATATAACTTTAGCTATAGGGAATTTCGCGCCTTAATCATCGGCTAACTGCTGTACGGTTCAGGTCGACAAAAAAGCCACGGAGGAATTTCCGAAAGTGACAGTATTCATTTCAAAAGGTTTAATTTGACTGTGTTTACCATACTAAAATGTACGCTGATAATTTCTATCACGAGGATCTTCTAACACCTGCCGATACATTTGTGCTATGTCAGCCGTCATAACATGACTATACGTTCGGAATCTTAATAGATGATGAAAAAGCTTATCCTGAATGGTTGGACAAACCATAAGCACATCGTTTAGCGCGATTCCTTTATTGGTTTTACTCGAAGCGTTAAAGACGGCTCGAACTTTAGTGGTTGTACTGGATGGTTTTAACACGGGATGCTGAGGCATAGAATAGACCTCCTTATTTTCGTTCCTGGCGATGGACATATGCCCCTGATCTATGTAATCTTGCATGACACGAAAATATTCCGACCGAAGTTCAGGATTCGCCTTAAGACGTCGTTCAAGTGAATAAAATTGACGTAATGCAGTAGTTTTAGAAGCACCCAGATTTACAATTCCCACACGGAAAGCCAAACGACCTACGTATCACCCACCAACGTCTTAAGTGGTGTTCTGTACTTAATGAGCTTCAATTAAAGAATTTTCTGCTCGCTTCATATCTTTCTTACAAGGAATATCTTTTATCTCCCAAAATTTGTTCATAATTTGCGACAATTCTTTGAGCTGTTCTGTTTGAGCACGATCGATTTTTGAAGTGGTAAAATTACAAGAAGAGATTCCTTCAATGCAGTTACGATGGAAGCTCCCGCGATTATCCAACCTAATAGAGACTTCTGTGCATATAGATCACAAGGGTCAGAAGTAAGTTTGATCTGACTGACAGAAAAAAATAAAAGTGTAGCACCGGAACCGATCAGCAGATCAACACCACAAGGCATGTGAAATTGCGGATTTGCGAGTTAAATGCAGCTCGGTAATTTAATCAAATCACGTGGAAATTTTTCTGATGGCACTAGACCCGTTATCTGTGGAATTATCAAGCAAGTAAGATTTTTAGTAAAGTTATTGTAAATAGATTTAATTTTTACTTTTACACATTGATGACATTTGGTATCTAACTTATTTATTGCTCCTATCGTGACAGAACAGCTTTCTAAAGGCAAACGCAAAGAATCAGCAAATCGAGAAGAGATCAAATGCACCGTCGCACAAGTGTCAAGCAGAGCACGAGCGCGCACGAATTTGCCTTGCACATTTAAAACTATAACTACTGCAGTAGTCATGAGCTGAGAACATGCATCACCCGCTCATCGGTGCTTAACACTTTCTCAGGTAGTCAATCGTTTCGCTTCGGGAAAACCCTGGCATTTTGGACCGCAATCGAGGTGGCGTCTAAGTTCGGCGTAGCGTTATTTTTAAAATTGTTATGCAGCGAGGTATGATGCTTTTTATTGCACATTTTGCAAGAGCCAGATGGACAAGAACCAGCACGTGAACATAAACAATTTGAGCATAATCTTTTTTCCCTTACAAACGACCATCGCTGATTAACATTGAGTTTATAAAACGTGGGACATCTACAAAGTAGATGTTCGGAACAGCAACGAATGCAAGTATTTTTCATACCGGTTGCCAAGGCGCGAGCGTTGACGTTTCCGCGTTGAAATTGTTTCTGATGAGAGTTAGTTTGCTCGGCAGCGCGCTTTTTACCGTACTCAGGATTTTTCGGAGCGGACTCTAAAATACTAACAGGGAAAGATGCATCGCGAATATATTCGAGCAATTTTTTAGAATCTGGAAGTTCATCAAGAGTCAATGACTCCTCCCATTTATTGCGTGTAGAAGAGGGAAGAGCATTTTCAATAGTGCAAATAAGCTGACGTGTTCGAACATCAAAACCTAATGCATCTAAAGCAGAAAGTTGTTGTTCTACAGTATCAACTAGAGTTGATAATCCGGCAGACGTAGTCTTCTGTAAATGAGGCAAATCAATTAATATGTCCAGATGCTTGAAAACTAAGACACGTTTTCTTTGATGCGAATCGGTAAGAAGCTTCCAAGCCTTCGAGTAATTCTCAGCTGACAGAGGCAAAGGGCTAATTTTTATCAAAGCTTCTCCGCGCATCGCGCCTTTTAAATAAGTAACCTTCGTAACATCATCAATATCTGAAGAAGAACGTATGATTGCACCGAACGCATTCTTGAAAGAAAGCCAGCTATCTATATTACCGTTAAATGATGGTATTTCAGTTACTGGAAGTTTCGAAAGCCTTGGCTTTTCTGCGAAAGTAGAATTAGCTAAGGTGGCAAAAGTAGGATCGACCGTGGGAGGTGATCGCAATGCCTGAAGCTGACCAGCAATTTGGAAAAACTTCCGTCGCCAGCTTGCTAACTCATCCAAACGATCGTGCTCTGGTTCTAAAGAGGCTAGTTCATCATAAAAATCTTCATATTTACGCAAAGCGTCTGTTAAAAGCTCCAGACGCAGAGCTGCATCATTTGCTGAAACCAGATCATTATTGAGCGCAGATTTAGTTTCCAGTAGCTGATCGCTAAAAGCCACCCCTTTTTGAGGTATAAGCGCGACGCGTTTCGCTTGAGCCATCTTTCCGCGTATTGAACAATTGCAAATGATGTTTTATTATTAACACTTACTGCAAACTGTAAGAGCGACAAAATCTACGGAAAACGCGGCAAAGGTTAGAAACCCGAACGTGTCGTAGGTTAATGAACAAGCACGTAAAAGAAAGCCCTCGGCACGTGACCGGCGGTGAGTCCTTTTCTATTTTGATGGCGACACGAGGTTAAATAGCCAAAGCAAAAACGGCAATACGAGAAAGCAGATACATATTTGACTTATCTCTTAATGAAGGGATGATTCTAAAGGCTGCAGTGAAGGAGGGCGAGGAGAACCACCGCTGGAGGAGAAATGATGTGGTGCGTGGCTTTGGCGAAGAAAAAATAACAATGACTGGAAATTGCATGCGGTGCGTGACTGACAGGCGAGAGTGTAACTGCTACGTGATTTGGTGTGACTGGAGTACCGAATTTCTCAGCGTGTCATGATCCATACCTCACAGGAGGCTCCAAAAAATGTAGTATGCAGGACTATATTAAAATAAATATTTATATGTCGTAAGAAGCTTAAGACCCCAGGGGTCAGGCGTCGATCTCCAATTTATATATTATAAGTATAATTCACGTATAATAATATTAATGAAGCAAAATAAAACACAAATATGCAGGAAAAAGCCTTGCGGCAAAAAACCTGTTTTATTGGTTACAATTGATACATAAAGAGCGTATGTATAGTGTGCATGAATGTAAGATTGTAAAATTGTACCTTTAAATCGGGTAGGAACGAATACGGTCCCAAGGGGGATGATTTGTTGATGCGAACAGGTGCTTGGCTTTTTCTAGTCTGTTGGCCAAGCAGGACTAGGTATTTATTCGTCAACATGAAAATCGCAGAGTCTCGTTGGGAGACGTTGGTGCAGACTGGGGTCAAACAGGATCGTGTTTTTTCGGTTCCTAAGATATCAAAGCTCGTTAGTAGACGAAGAGAAAAACAAATCAGAGAGCACGTTTAACCCGACCGATAGCTCGCAAGGAAGTGAAGCTAGCACGCAAAAATAACAAACGACCATAGCTTCAAACAAATGGTTACCCGTCTTTTCTTTATTAATGTGATAGAGAGCTGTATAATAAAAATGACCCGTATGTTGTTTACATTATTCGAATATATACACGCAAAATAAAAAGCGTTATCGACCAATGAAACAGGCTTAAAGCTCTAATATTACTCCGGAAAAAAATTAGACCAGAAAAATAAATGTATAAAATTAATGTTATGAAGACTTAAGTCTGATGCACCTATAAATCGTCAACGAGGATGGATCGTAAGAAGAAAATTGTAAGGTAGGAGCTCCACAAACTGGATCGTCCTGACTATCCGAGGCCCACAGTGTGACAAAAGGCACTTTTTTTCCCTAAATACAAAATCTCGAGAAGGATTCGTCGGATATTATTGATTTTTTTTTTTAACAAATAACTAAGTCACTGTAGTTTATGGCAAAAGCGGCCGACAAATTTCCATTATAGCAGAAGGTTGCTAAATAGTCCTAACCTAACCTAAAAAATGATTCCGTCGTATTAAACGTTAGATAACTTGCTATTTTTACTAAAAAATTTAGTAAAAATTAGTAAACGTAGCTTCTAGGCTATGCTTGTTATACGAACTATGCTTGATATGCTTGTTAAAAGAAAATGGCGAAATAACGATGGCAGACGAAAAAATAATTTTATTAAGTAAATCACGTAAAGTTGAAAGAAATCGATTATTATATCTAGGATTGAATCTGTATATAATCCAGGGTAGTTTTAACATACAAATTATTAAAAAAAATATCAACTTATAATGTTAATGGTAAAATACAACCGTGAACTAACCTCAAAATATCTTTTTGTTTCAAATATAAAATATCTTGAGAAGGCATTGTCGGATCTTTCTGATTTTTCTTTTAATGAACAGCAAGCAGTCTATTATGTACGTAGAAAGTAGTCCGAATATTCGCCAACATGGCAGAAGGTTGCAAAATATTCCTAACCTAACCTATAAAATGATTCTGTCGTAATAAAAGTTGCATAACATGCAATTCGTGCTGAGAAATGCAATGAAAATTATTATACGTATCTCCTAGGCTATGCTTGTCAAGTATATGCTCTAAGACGCAAAAGCAAATGACGGTAAAAAGGTGGCTGAAAGAATGGAAATTTTATTTAGTAAATCACGTAAAATTCAAAGAAATCGATAAATATTCCTAGAATTTCTAAAGTAGTTTTAATATGCAAATTATTGGACCGAATATTAACTTGTAATGTTAGAGGTTGAATACAACCGTAAACTAACCACGAAAAATCTTTTCATTCCGAAAATAAAATATCTCGAGAAGTTATCGCCGGACATTTTCGATTTTTTACAACTAATAGCTAGCAGACTGTTACGTATGGAGAAAGTGGTCCGAGTACTCGCCAACATGGCAGAAGGTTGCAAAATAGTCCTTACCTAACCTATAAAATGATTCTGTCGTACTAAAAGTTGTGTAACTTGCTATTTTTGTTGAGAAATGTCATAAATATCAGAATACGTATCTTCTAGGCTGTGCTTGTCATAAGTACATGCTCTAAGAGGCGAAAAACTAAAAGGCGGAATGAAGGCGGATGACAAAATGGAAATTTTTCGGAAAAATAACGTAAAATTAAGAGAAATTGATAAATTTTACTAGGTTTGATTATGTATATTATCCAGAATAGATTTTATATGCGAATTATTGAATCGAATATCCACTGATAATGTTAGTGAAAAAATAAAACTGTTAACTCACCTTAAAAGCAACCTCTTAGCTACGTATAATAATTTTTACTAAATTTCTCGGTAAAAATAGGGAGTAATTCCATTTTTAACACTACAGTATCATTCTTTGAGTTAGGTTAAGACTATTTTTCAACCTTTTGCTATGGTGGCGAGTATTCTGACCACTTTTTATATAAATAACTCTTTGTTAGCTGTTCGTTAAAAAAAATCAGAAAGATCTGGCAATAACTTCTGAAGATATTTTATTTATCGAAATTAAAACGCAATTTAACGCTAGTTTACGGTTTTATTTTACGTTTAACATTATAAGTTAATATTGATTTCAATAATTTGCAGATTGAAACTACCATCGATTATATATAGAATCAAACCTACATATATTTATAGATTTCTTTCAACTTTACGGGATTTACTCAATAAAATTACCTTTTTTGTCCGCCATCGTGATTCTGCCATTTTGTTTTTCTTCTTAAAGCATGTTCTTATAACAAGCATTGCCTCGAAGCTAGGTATCCTAATTTTTACTAAATTTATCAGTCAAAATAGCAAGTTATTTAACTTTTAATACGACAGTATCATATTTTAGGTTAGGTAAGGACTGTTTTGCAACCTTCTGCTATGGCACCAAGTGTTCTGACCACTTTTCCTATAATCAACAGATTCTTATTCGTTTGTGAAAGAAGCCATTAAGATCCGACGGTTCTTTCTTAAGATATGTTATTTACGGAAAAAAAGTGCCTTTTGCCACACTGTGCGGCGTAGGTATAATATCCGAGGCTTGCATGAGACATGCCAGGCCGATCTTGCAGGAATAATACATGCTTACGATGGTAAATGTATTTTAAAAGTATGCTTGGGCTGTACCTGTCAAGAGTAAAACAGGTGAGGATGTTACAGCACCTATAAAGTTCGTGTTACGTGATTGTCGAGTACCGAAAAATCTGCACATTGACAGAGGTAAAGAATTGTACAATAAGAGTTTTCAAGACCTCGTAAAGAGATACAACGTAAATCTTCACTCGACATACAGTATTTTCAAAGTATCGATATGTAAACGATTCAATCGCGGTTGAGCAAATAGATGTGGATAAAGTTCAATCTCCGCAGAAATTACAAGTAGCTTGATATCTTACCTGATTTCATTGTTACTGACAACACTTGAAAGCATCGAACAATTGGCATGAGACCTGCTAATGTAATAGCCACCAATGAAGTTTAAGTTTTGCGAAAATTCAAAACCAACGAAAAAACGATAAAAAAAGCTAAAATTCAAAGTGAATGATTAGGTGCGTGTTAGTAGGGCTAATATTTATTTGAAAAAGGCTACACGCCAAATTGGTCGACATACTAAAATATTTTCAATTTACATAGTATTAAAAACTAATCCAGTTCCTTATCACTTAAAATATTATAAGGATCAGCCAGTCTCTGATGGTTTTTACGAACAAGAGCTTCTAAAATCTAAATATCCAGACATATATCTGGTAAAAAAAGTTACCTAAAAACCCCTTATCATAGATAAACCGATAGGACAGATATTTAAGAAAAAAAAAAACAGGGGGCTCCGTCCAAAGCCCTGTTCTGTGGTACATTACCCTTTTTTTATCTTCCACTTCCGTTAATTTTTTTTTCCTTTATCTGTTTATTGATATTTACAAATTTACATATTTAAATTTACCATCGCTATGGAACACTAAATAGAACATATTTCAAAACTTTTTTTCCTAATTCATTGTACTAATAGCCAATGGTTTCGATTGCTTTTGACACACGATCGGGAAAACTTTAAACTTCTTATCGATGGTAATAACCCCTCTCCATCCAAATCCAGTTTGCACTTGTTTAAGCTGAATCAGAATGTATTGTCACTCTTTCTTTAACTGTGACAGCCTCATTGTTTAGAGGTACTTCTTGTTGGTAATACAGTTTAATGCAGCAAAGTCCACTGTACTGAATAAATTACACGATTAGTATACTTAGGTACAGTATACAAAAGTAAAAAAGAGTAACTTACCCCTTGTAGAAACAATGTTTTGCTTTTTCGCTTTTAAGTGTATAATCCCACGGCGTTAGTAAGCTCTAAAGCTTGTCAAGCGACATAATAATCTCTGCTGGAGAATGCGACTATATTTGTAGCTCTTGCCCCACCACCTTTTCTCCTACCTTTCATCCCCCCCCCTCCCATCTCTTCTTACTCTACTACTTTCCCCTCAACTACCTCGTCATCTAGATAAACAAGCATATCTACTAGCTGGAGTTCTTCATCATCTAAGGTGATGTAGCCCCTAGGTAGCGTATCTGTGCTGTCGGGGAGTAGTTGACGTTTGTCATCCTGTGGATTGCGAGCTATTTTTCGCTTCTGCTCGGTATAAAAGATGTATAGCCTAAAACGGATTTTTTTTTGCAGACACATAACTGTAGACTTGTTTGAGAGACAGTTCCAGTAGTCTTCAAGGCCGATGTTAGTCTACAGAACAACTAATATTGGTGGATAATCTGATGTGTCGAATCTCTCTATATCTTGCTTTATGATTTCGTAGACATTTCGATCAGAAATCTCATCCATCGACCTATTCGTTTCTGTTTTGAGCAATTTGCCCTTGCCAAAATGCTGCCTCATGTATGAATAGTGAAAGTCGTATATGTGTCTTATGATTCTTTAATATTACTAGTACCCTATTCGACATAAATAGGTTTTCTCACACTTATTTTGGTACGTGCAAACTGTGCTACCCCCACAGTATTTTATCACTAACCCAGGTAAATAGTGCATTACTTGAAATTATAGGGCTATTCTTTCTATTATACCACTAAATATGCATGCTCTTGAAATTATGCAAAATTTATCTCCTTATGTCCATTTAATATAACAAATTTATGAAGCAATGGTCCAACCTGGACTGTTACCGCATAATAAAGTAGTACAGTTATTCTTTAATCCCACGTCTTCTCTTGAAAAAAGTTGAAAATGAAGCAGTCAAATATCTACATACTTGAATCACGTGACAATATAACTCCCACCAATTTCCACAGTCAGGGCTAAAAAAGTATAGATTAAAGTCATGGTTGTATATACGGATAGTTTCTCTTGAGACATCGTACGGATCACATCGATGTAAAAATAAGTTTGCAGTACGACAAGAGTTCTAAGGTCAAAAATTTCCTCATTCATAACAATAGATTTTATCATAAAGATTATACTGTGAATGGAAAAACGTATTGGAACTACATATACAACAAACCAGAAAATACCTGAGTCGTGTAGTATCTAAAGATAATAAACTAGTCTGCCATACTGTACATTATCATGTCTACGATTCATTAAATATAGATACAAACAATAAAAAAAGCGGTATGAAAAGAGTCACAGTGGAATCAAAACGTGATTATCCTCATTTGGTATATTTGATGCAATTGAAAAAGTATATGAAATAAAATGTAACAGAAGTACAACATCCAAACATCCAACTTTGCAAAAAGTGTATCCTACTGAATCGGACTACCAGCAGAGCGAAATTATAAATATCACTAATGGATCATTAATTATGAAACTTGATGATTTTTATTCGTCAATTTCTTATATGCAATTACGAAAAAAAAAAAGTAAGGGACAAAATAATCGCATAAACCCAACAAATTATTTATCAGGGCCGTTTCTAGATAAATATAACATCTATGATCAGCAAAAGCACAATGCTTATCTATTTTCGGATATAGAAACAAAACAATTCTCAATAGTTGAAAACGACTCACTCCCAAAAAACATGTTTTAAAAGGCTAGAGAATTATCTTTGCACTTGACTAGAGACGATTTATCGAATAATTCACTGAAAGGCAAGAAAAAATATACCAGTGATCCGAGAGGGTTTACGTGCTGATGCGGTTAGGCTGTCCCCTGGCTTTTAACACTGTTCTCGGCTGGACTCTGTTCGGGGGCTATGGAGCGCCTAAGCATGCTAAGCAAAGGGCTTCATTGATCGCCTGTACCACGGTAGATAAAGAGCTTACTGAGACTCTTACTTGGTTCTAGAAACTGGAGAATGTTCCGGAAACTCACTAAATTACCAAGGTAGAAGGTGCTTGCGTGCGGCATTTTAAAGAGACGCACTTGAAAAACTCAGATAGACGATATAAGTTCTGTTTACCGTTTCCTCGCCACCTGGGTTTGCCGACCTGCCTAGTATTGCGGAGAGCTGTTTGCTACGTGGCAAGCGACGTATGGAGCGAAATAGGACCCTTGAAGCTGCTGATCGTAACTTAAAGAATGAGTATGAGGCCCTAGGCCATATGCAGGAGGTAAACGCTGAGCAGGTATCGAATTTAAATGTTTATATTTTATGTCAACCATTGAATCATCGAGAAGGATGGAAGTGGTAAACTCAGGATTGTTTCAATGCATCATAGCCTGACGTAGCGAGAAAATAGTTGAATTTCAATTTACTCATAGGATCCAAGTAGCAGGAGGACATTGTACATTTAATTATTCGTTAGTGTTTTTATTGTATAGTATTTTTATGTGATATCGTCAAAATGTTCCGTCAGTATCTAATCAAATCCAAGCATAGAGACTAGCAACATATCGTTTGGTTCGGAGATTCTTATTCATCAGTTAAGACTTATCGTTTATCCACAGTTACTTACGGGACTGATTGTGCACCTTTTTTAATAAGACGGGTATAATTTAGTTGGCAAGAGATAAGGAGCACTTTTTTCCTATCAAAGCTGAAGCATTGCGGGGCTCTCGCTTGGTGGACGTTTTTTTTGTTAGAATCGATTCTGGCGATCAGGTTAGATAAATGTATAATATATTGGTTGTAATTCTACCATCTGCCGGGATGTCGTTAGCTAAGTGGTTCACTAACAGGTCTGACTTTGCATCGACTATTTAGCGGGAGTTGTTAAACGACTCTCGTGAGATTAAGTTCTAAAAAGGCAAATCTACACTAGATCTCTGTTGGTTGTTGGAGAAGGACGTGATTCATTTATAAGTGATCAAATTACAGAGTTTAATTATTACTAAACAGCACATGCTATTGGAGATAGTGCGTTTGTTCGATCCTTTATGTTTGATTTCACCTAAAATTGTCTCTGCTAAACTCTTGCTGCAGCAGTTGTGGCTGTCTCTCTGTTGACGATGAAAGACACTTGTCATCAGTCTTTTAAAATTAGAGATCATTAGAATACCCAGATGGTTATGGATTATGTCTACTTCAGAGTAGCATATGCATGGGTTTTGCAACGCCTCTTACCAAGCTTATGCAGCGTGCATGTATGCCATTTATTGTCCGACGGGTGTCTCTCATTTAATGAAAGCCAAATCTAAGGTCACAGCGATTAAAGTATTCAGCCTTCGTTGATAAGTGCTTTCTAGGGCAGCCTTACTAGCAAAACTGATTAGATATTTATTGTCCAGAACTAATGAATTTATGTAAGGCCTGATAGAGTGGTATGTTAGTCAGACTCGCAATTGGTCTTGGCATGGCTCCAGTCGTATCCCTTTTGATTGGAATCATTTGTTGGCTACCAAGTGAGTAAACTCCTGACTAGGCTACCAGAAGCTTTGCGATTCCACGTCTCGTTGTGTGATAACCCAGTCGATCTTGCAACTCGTGGTCGATCACCTTTAGTTCTTAGAAATTTAAAGCTTTAGTGGCATATGCCAGAGGCGTTGTGTCAGTATAAGGCCGAGTGGCCACTGTCAATAATGCCTCATATTCGTATTCTTTATAACGCATTGTAATATGCTAGCGTCAGGTACATATTTGCGGATTATGATTAAATTCGCTGGAGACGCACGCCATATCTCCAGAAATATGATGCGTATGCGCTTGCTTTCCTTTTTCAATGTATCACTTTTTACGCTAGCTTACTTATCTGAGGAAAGCATAGGTGTTTTGTGTAGAATAAATGGTACAAGTAATACTTTGCTTGGTCCGCATCTATTATCCATTCGCATATCGAATGATGTGAGTCGCAGGCTTAGTCGACTAAAGTGCTAAGAGGTGGTGGCTTGGGCCGGAGTAGTTGTGTCAGGATGAGACTGAGTGGCTGCCGTCAACGTTTTATTCAACTGGTGTCACTGATTTGAAGGTGCCATAGTCCACTTGTCATTTCCTTTCGGTAGATGTAGCTGGGGATGTATTGTGTCCATTGGAGAATATTTTAGCTTAGGACAGATGTGTAGGAGCTATAGGTCGAATTTTAAAAGTCATAGAGGAGATTCGTTTTCCCTAAGCGATTAAATGTATACACTCCTTCTTAACAGCTGTAGAAATATAGCAAGCTGAAGTAGTGATAATTAGTTTAATGCAATCAGTAGTGTTTGATTTTGAGCTTGTTAAATTGGAAAAGCAACCTATCTTATTACGAAGTAGTTATCTTCATCGACTCCTTTCCTATGTCCATCATAATGGACTATTACGTGTTGAAGGCCGTTTACAAAACTCTTATTTATCGGATGGTAAAACATCCTATAATCTTGCCAGCAAAAACTTGGATAACTGAATTACTGGCGAAACATTACCATTCATAGAGGTGCTGTGTTAGTGCAATGTTTTTAGCTAGAAACGTAATAGATAACACGTAAAAGAAATTTTATTTGAATGATTGTTCATAATTGCAATCGCTGAGCTTGCATCTATTCTATAACCATTAAATAGCAGAATTGCCCACTGCCTCACGAAAAAACTAGTCTGGCTCGTCCTATTTAGATCACGGGTGTCGATTATGCAGGGCCAGACTGGGTTTAAGCAATTTTGGGAAGGGGTTGTAAAGCTTAAGAGATATATTTAGCGGATCTTGTTTGTATGCCGACAAAAGATATACGTATAGAAGCTGTCTTAGACCTTACAACTTTAGAATTCGTGGCTGAATTCAAAAGGTTTACATTAGTTAGGAATCGGCCTAGTTTCATGTTCTCCGATAATGGGACTTATTTTGTGGGTGCAGCGGCTGAATTAAAAAGATTATTTTTGCAAGCTTTGACAATTAATCCAGAGGAAGCTGTTGTACTGGCTTCGCCGGGCGTTTCCAGGAAGTTTATACTACCTCAGGCACCACATTCCAAGGGCTTATGGAAGTCAAGCGTGAAATCCGTGAAACGACATCGTAAACGGGTCGGAGGCAAGATTAACCGAACGTTTGAAGAGCTTACTACCATTGTGTATTAGATTTAAGCCTGTCTGAATTTGTTGCCGTTGATAATTCCTGATTTAGCTTCTTCCGAGGTGATCCCCCTTTCTTTAGGCCATTTTTTGACAGGAGCACCGTTGCTGTCTATAACTAGGTCTTGTAAGGGAGCTAACAAAAATTATTAGGTTGTTTTTAGATGGTTTCTGGTAACTTGAATAAATAAGCAATTTTGGACTAGGTAGCAGCGAGAAGTTTTATCGCAGATGCAGCAGCACGCCAAATGGCTTGAGCCTCATCATCGTCTGCAAGTCAAAGACGAGCCACTATTTAGATCTCTGCATCCCAGTTGGACAGACCTTTGTCTGATTTCCATCGAATCGTCATTTTTCGGTAAAACTTTACAGGTTTTGCGAACCGGGTGGCGTGCCGGGCCGCAGCAAGGCCAGCGAATCTATCGATGATCGATTTGTTTATTTTTGGTACGAATTGTCATCGTCAAATTTTTTTTTATTGATTTTGTAAACGAGCTTTAATTTCAATTTTAACTCTTGATAATGATTTTATAGTTTGTAAACGTCGAGTTGCTGGTTGTATAGCGTTTTCATGTTGTAATTCTATGTAACTTTTTATGAAAAATTTGAGCGATGAATACCATGAATTTATTGTCACGATATAAATATGCAATTTGATCGTAGCAGACGGTTATGTCTGGGCTGTTGGTATTTAATTTTGAAATTTATTCTGTTTTAGAGGCTTGTATATGTGATGGGTGTAATGGGATTTACTGGTATAATCAAGACTGGTTTTTGTTGTACGATTGTGTATTGTACGTGATTTTTAAGTGTTAATCAGAGAGAGAGAGATAGAAAATCAGTTGGTAATGTGTGATATGATTACTGTAACTCGGTCTATAGCGAGAGAGACACTCTCATCCTGGCTTGCGATCATGGAGGTCTTTAACAAAATCTGTAATCTTGTAATGATTTTAAACTGCAGTGAGGTTTCTTTTGTATGATTTATTTACTACGCAGCATGGAAAGTGTACTATTAAGTTTTGAGATAGCTTAATTTATTATCCTAAGTGATAAAGTTCTAAAGTTCAGGAACAACCCAAAGTACAAATATATAATTAACATTATAGTGACTATATTTTACAGTTTCGGCACCTTACGAAAAAATCCTCATACCCAGCGATTCCGGCGCATGGTGAAAAAGATCTACCAAGTCAAGTTATATTTTTAATAATTCATGAAAAATATACCTTAATTAATACATATAAAATTATAAATAATACAAATAAGACTAGTTTTTATGGAAGGTTATACTTACAATTTCTACGAGAGTTAAAAAATACTATAGATTGGACGTGGCCCATCAATCATATTTACCCATTTTTCTATAAATCACATAGCATATAGTGTTGATAACGCTGGTTAATCCTATCATCAAATACTCAATGTATGTAAGTCACAAAGAACATCCCGAGTAACTGTATCAAGCGGATATTTTGCATATACACAGAGCAGCAGTCAAAGGTTTTGTATTATATGTTAATCCTCGAGTAATTGTATTAAACGAATTTTTTACATACCTACGCATAGCATCTTATGACATTAAATACCCAACAGGCACACTTAACAAGTAAGTATTGGCGACTTTTCTAAAATTTAGAGCAGTATTAAAATACACAAACGTAGACGCATATCTACGCACACACACGCGCACAAACGCATACACATGCTAGTTACTTGCTTCATTCGATGCGCGTATGCACCTTCTCTCTTTCCCTCTTTCTCTCTTACTTGTTTCCCTCAACAACATCCTCCGCAATGACTTGTCTATTAAGACCTTTGGAACCACCCCCTCTCATTCGCTCTCTTGCCCGTCTCGAAAACATCCTATGCGATGACTCGTCCACAGAAACCTTTGTCACCGCTTCTCAGCACTTAAGTCGACTAAGCCAGCGACTCACATCATTCAATATGCGTATTGATAAGAGATGCGGACCGGGCATAGAATTACTTGTACCAAGAATTGTATACAACGGGCCCATGCTTGCTTAAGATAAGTAGGCAAGCGTCAAAAGTGATACATTGGAATGAGAGTGCAAACGTATACGCATCATATTTCTGGAGTTATGACGTGCGTCATAAGCGAAGTTATTCATAATCCACTAATATGAACCTGACGCAAGCATATTATAATGCGTAAGAAAGGAGGTGCGAAAAATGGGCATCGTACCGAGAATTGTACACAACGCGCTAATGCATATCTCTGCGAAACATATCTCTCGCATTGTTAAAACAAAAAATATTCGTGTAAGTAGGAATTGTAGTGGCCCTGCTGTGCACAAGTAATAATGGCGTCTTGTACGTGTAAGAGTATATCTATCTGCATTAGTCGCATATTTATATACATATATATCTATCTAAAGATATTACTGTCTGTAAATGAAACATACAGAGGCATAGTGTATAGATCGTATACTTTTTTTCATATGTATTCTATAGTCTAATAAGTGGTGGTGGTCAGAGGAGTAAGGCTATAAGGGCTGATTCAAGGCTCTGCTAACATCATTTGCACCTTAGCTATCATAGAAAAAGGTCAGCAGTACGGAGAAGTGTGCCCGTAGACTAGGAAACGAAGTATTTAGGCTAATGAAAAGTGCGGGACTCAGTTTTTCGACTGATCTGGAAACTTTGGGAAGTCAGCATCAATCGTACATAGTTTTGGACAACTTATTTTATTTGAAAGATTTTCTTTGAGAGCACTTAAGGTAAAGATGCAAGCGTTTTTGGTTGAAGTTTTTTTTTGTAAATTGTACCTAAAAGTGCCTATAGAAGAAGTTGTAGCTATCCCAAATAACTACAAAATTGGCTGTGTTGATTGAAAGTCCTCTTTTTAGTTTACTTGTAAAGTTTTAAAAACCGATGAAGTAGCGATGTTTTTAACATGTTTATAGTTGATAAGCAATTGATTTACATTAACTTAAACTAGTCTAAAATTGTAGCTCTATATGGTATATAAAGCACTTAAACAATGAACATTATACGGAAAACCGTTTCTTACAACTGCAATTGTTTTTTAATAACGCGGTTTTTTTTAAATCAACTTCTTGTTTTAAATACATCTATGGTGCGTTACTAGAGACAAAAATCCCCCTTTTCTTAACTTTACTGTTTACTGGAAGAGTAATATTAAAACATTTAGTGATGAATATAATAATTATAAGAATATGCAATATTTTTCTCATACAATTGTCATTTTCTCTGCGTTGCTGTAGAAAGCTTTTCAGAAAGGTAATTTAAATAAATAAATATTTTTTCAAGTTTCTTTTTCATTCACTCAAAATAATGTTACACAGCAGTTACTGTAGGTACAAAAAATATTACTAAACTGCATGAGCAGTCAGTCAAAGTACAACTAACACTGCACCATTTAGACACTGTATAAATGATCTGCTTGCCTCTAGCCGTTGACTGTATGTAGCAGAAAAAACAATTTTTGGGAGTTAGTCAGCTCAATCATGCGTCTGCGCCCAGTTTACCTTTATCTAGCAAGGCTCGGGCACAGTAATATAGTGATACAGCAGGAGAAAGGCAAGGTAGGATTACAGTATATTTGTGTGTGTATGAGCTTCAAGGTGACGTTGGGTTAGCAATAGGTTAAATGTTGATTTTTCTCTATCGGTTACAAGGTTTTCAGGTAGGACTTCAAGAAAAAAAAAATTGCTTGAAAATTATTCAATCTAATTAATATATATTTTTGAAAGAGTATTTTGTAAAGAAATTTTATAAATTAAATTTATCTGAAGATCAAATCTTGGACAGTATTATAAAGATTGGACAGTATTTGATACAAGTTGTAAAAAAAAGATTCCACGGTAAAAGTTCCGACAAATTGAGCCTCTAACATGATCCAGCAAAACGTGAGCTTCTAGAAAGTTACCTCCCAGAAGTATCGCAACACATACTAAAATCATTTTACACTATCTATAATCATACAAAATGTTAACATACAAATAGTTTAAATTTAAAGCTAATTTTGCCTCGGTTCGACTCCGGGGTCGAGGTGGTTTTTTTTCGTCTTATCAACAACTTTAATTTGACTACTCGAATATACTTCATATGAATATGAAAGAGATTAATCGAAATTCGATGTTTATTGAAATAAGGGCTATTATAAATATATAGCGATTTCTATAACGTATGGAGGCTTCGCGCCGTACGTTAAAAAAAAAAAATTGATAGGTAAATGCCGTTAGAGTCATTTATATATATAATAATATCTTTACCCATCTTGGGATCATGTTTGAGAATGTTGGAAATTTTGACTCCGGCTGTCTATATTAGCATAATAATTTAAAAAAAAGTTTCTTGACAAAATATTCAATTTCTTACATTTGTTTGTTAAATTGTTTATAACAATTAACGACACATTCATTCAATATACTACCCTAGAAATTTGGATCCATTGGGAAAAAAACAAACAAGCAGAATTAAATAATGGTTCATAAGGGAGTTCGCCCCCAAAATGAGAGTTATCAGATTTTGATAAAAGTGTATGAACATATTTTTTGCAATCGCAGAGGACGATCATTAAAGTTTCAGAGCTCTTCAGAGCCTATAAGCCAAGAAATCAAGGGTTTAATTAAAACATACTATTACGGGAAACCTTAAATCATGCTTTGTCACAACTTTCACAATTCGTTTTTATTATTTTAACTATCAGATTTCAAAATAATTTAACCTATGCTTAGTGCTTGCGTTAAATCATTCCTGATTTTTCTTGGAATGATTCGGAGTCTTCAGGAAGAGCATTTATAAGAATTTTGTAAAGTTTATGAAAAAGCCTGCTTTGAAGTACTAGTATATTTACAAGTTAGGTCAGCAGCCGTCCTTTCAGGCACGAATGTGGCGATGCGATTTTCTCAGTTTTCACTAATAAAACACTTTTGTTTCTTGTTTACTACAATAAATGACAACAATCTCATTCATTAAAAGAACATAATACATGGCAAAGTGAAACTATTTCTAAGTTTTACTAGATCATCACTGATTCTTCAAACGATATGCGTTGCGGGTATTCTTTTGGGAAAAAGTGTATGGAAAGGAAGAAGCAATACGTGACAGGAGGCACTGATGATCATTCAAATTTTAGTTAGAAAATTTGTATAATAACATGTACAAAAATTAATATATCTCAATAATCGTAATGCAGTGGTTAATTGGCAATATCGAGACAA
>JAPYYV010002583.1:0-20360 GCA_030522625.1 Copidosoma aretas
GGTTTACTGCACGCTGTTAATTCTAATGAGAATTTCCCGATTTATCGACGTATGTCATCGCGTAATATAGACGAGAAGGATTGAAGTCCGAACTTGAGAGCGGAACTCGTAATCCTCCCCCATAGCTCAAGTGGCAAGAGCGTCTGTCCGGTGTACAGGAGGTTGGGAGTTCGAGGCTCTCTCGGGGGGATTTTTTTTCCTTCTCGATCTCGGTTGACAGAAAATTGTTCGAATGTGGCGCTGTTATGGTCGGGTGCTGTACTGTTGTATGAGAGCATCGCTGTAGCGCTTCTTGGATGGCGAAACCATTAGAGTCATAGTGTACTAAAAATGCTGCCATCACTTGAGTCAAATTTGAACTTAATAAGCTCGAAATGTCGATTTGTCTTGATTCTAGGGACCTTTCGGCATTTAGGAGAAATCTCAAGTGTGATAGGTCCATTCTGAAACCATATGCGGATTCAGCGGGCAAAAATACATAGGTGAAGTGCAGTCTAATCTTCGTGACAATTTTTTTCTTTTGTGGAGCTGCGTTATTATTCCGGAAAGTTAATATTTTACGGCTATCGTATTGTTTACATACCTGCCTTCCGTTAGAATTTTAAATTACTGAACAGTAACTTCTTTAGGCGTGTAGTACTGTAGAAGTTTATAATTATCCTTTGATACTTAATTATTTTCTTCCTATCTCTTTATATAGTTTTAACTCACTAAACTAAATGTAACAGGTGCATGATTTTGTAGAAGGTTATAATTTTATGAAATCGAAGTCAGTTAATCTTAATATAATATCATTGTAAACATTTATTCTGATTAACGTTATGTTGGTACCTGATTGCTAAGCGTTAGATGATAATCTGCTGATAGTCTCCTGACGTTTTGGTACAATATTTATTTGACATTTACCCGATTTTTACATGATTATAGCTCGATTTTCTGCTGAATACTATCTGATGTGCGGATGGCGAAAATCAGCTGATTATCAGGTAAATATAATTTTAAAATCCGGTCAATATCAGCTGAGCTTCGTTTGGAAGAATACAAGCAAAAATTAGCTGATAATCACCAGATTCTACATGATTTCCACTTGACAATTAGCTGATTATCGCCATCTGCATATCAAATGAATTTCGTGCCGAAACGTCAGGCGACTATCAGCTGATTATTATCTGATGATTAGCAATCGGGTACCGACGTTACAATAATCATAACAAACTTAAGCAATTATATTATATTAAGATTAACTGGCTTTCATTTCGTACAATTTCAACCTTTCACATAATCATGCACCTGTATAATTTTGTTAACCAAATCAATATTAAGTAAAGAGATATGAAGTTATTGGTTAAGTATCCAAGAAAAATTCTATAACCTATACACCAAAAATAAGGTACTGTAAAGTCATTAAAGATTCTAACAAAAGGCAGATGGATATGTAGATTATACAATAGCTATAAGATATCAACTTTTCTAAATAATATTACCTCTTTCAAATGGAGGATGCAACATAGAATTGATTGTTAGGGATACTATGATTCTGATGTCAAGTATGAATTCAGCGATCTAAAAAACCCAATCATATATTTTGATTGATTTTTAGGGGATTTCGTACAATGTTATTACGCCTTTATATCTAATCCACTATATTAAATTTTATAATTTCTTTAGTAATATTGTATTTTTGGAGCTGCAATACCGCTACAATAAAATTTGCACAATTTTATTATAATTTTTCGCCGCTTTTTTGATTGTGCTGCATTAAATACATTGATATCACTATCAAACTCAAATCCAGGAACCCAAAAGATTCTAATCAATAAACAATTAAAACTTACAACAAATTTTTAATTTTTTTCGGCCACCTTTGTCAGGTTTGCTATTCTCAATTTTGTAATTCCGATACTAAATTCGCTTTCAACTACCATAAAAATCCTTGTGTATGGAAATTTTGTAGTTCTAATAAATTTTTTTTTTTGGCTGCCATATTGCATTTGCTACTTTAAATTTTGTAAATTTGATATAAGATTCGTGTTCGTCCACTTTATAAAACCCCGTGTATGGGATTTTGTTTTATGATATTTTTTTTACTGCTTTATTTGATCCACAATATTGAATTTTTTGGTAATTATGATATCTGACGTGTGTTCAGCGACCTCACAAAGATAGAGTAACACATTTTTTAAGTGACACTTAATATTTATTTGTTTACAGTAGAATTATTATTTTTTGCTGCAGTTGAGGAGGGTGTATTTTGGGTTTTATTTCAAACCATTATATCATTTTTTTTACTCTGGACTAATTTTTAGTATTGTGTAATTTTACACCTTATAGCTTTAAAAAGAATTATCGGAATTGGTTTACTACATCACGTGCAATTTAATTTATTTACAAAAAATAGCGTTTGTCTCTACCGTGGGGTGTGGGGTAAAGAGGGTTACCCTCTTTATTTTAATAGCACTCTTGTCAACTTGGGCGGGAGGAGGTGGGGAGTAGGGGAAAGTAAGGAAGAGTGATAAAAAATGGACGAATTTTATGTATCCAAAGTAACGAACAAATTGATAGAATATAAAAGTATTTTGTGGGGTTTTGCAGGCGTAAATATAAAAAGGATTCAGAAATTTTTTGGGAACTATTATAGATTTAGCTCAAAATAATTAAGACTACTATTACAGGGAAATAAAACTTTTTTCCCCCTATTTTTGGAGGAAGAGGGCGGCAGTGTTAGCGGGTGGAACAAGGTGCAGCCGATTCCCAAGAAGGTGGCCAAAAGCGCAAATACAAAATTTAATAATAGGTATATTTTTTCTTTAGGATGGCTTCAGTACATCTCTTACCCTAAGAAATTACTCATAGTATTATTTGTTTTCTTTTGTGTGCTCAAGAATAGCAAAGAGAACAGATTTTTACTGAGGTTTTGCAACTATTTTGGTACATATTTTTTCGTACAATATATTGAATTTTTCCATGTATTTGTAAAAAAATAATTTTAAACTTATCGACTACATTATGTTCACCTTATTGGATCTGCAATTTAAAAAGGTTATTCTGATGTATATTTTTGAACTGATGGTCAACAAGGATTGGAGGGGGTAAGTTTTTGTACATTTGACATCAAATTCGTAGTGACCCAAAAACCTCGAAAGTGATATGTAAGTTGGTTTTGTAAAGGGAAATGCTGTATTTTATGTCAAGGGTTAGTCAACAAGGGCTAAAGAAGGTAAGTTTTAGTACATTTGACATCAAATTTTTTATTAGTGACCCCAAAAAACTCGAAAGTGATATGTAAGTTGGTTATGTAAATAAAAATGCGACGGTATTATATGTCAAGGATTGGTCAGCAAGGATTGAAGAGGGTGAGTTTAAGTATATTTAACATTAAATTTTTTATCAGCGACCCGAAAAACTCCCAAATGTATATTTTGCAATGAATTACTTGAATTTCAGAATTTCTGCCAGCTTTCTGGCGATTAGCCCCATGTATATAGCATACACTGGGATTAGTAGACGGAAGCTGGATGCGTCTATGAGTGGCGAACTCAGCTATTGCTATACCCTGTATCCATAGCAATGTGGCACAAGCAGTTAGCGGACGGGCACAGTGCACCACTGTTTGAAACTCTGTAACCTGCTAGCTAGCAGACACAGCCAAAGTGGCAAAAGTTTTACCGTTCTCGCCTCGTATTTCGCAATACTTACGCATTGATCCAGTCATGTGTCGTGATATACCCGGTTCTTATAATACTGTGATCGTCGCTAATAAGCAAGTGAATCAAAAGTAAACAAGAAATGCGTAATAAACTATCTTTATCTTTTTTTGTGGGCTCGTGTAAACCTCTTTGATGATTTATTTTTAAAAGCTTATTTGAAAACCACGATCTATTTTTTGTAAAGTGATAGAATGCAATTTTTGTCAATTTAATTATGGGCAAGAATGTAAACAACGTTAAGTCAAAAAAGGGTGGGATGATTTGTGGCTGCAGTTACGACAGATGTTGTAATCCTCTGGAGTTCAAGGATCTTTTCAAGAAACAAGGACTAAGAAAAATTTTACGTCGTGTGAAAGAATTGTATCCACATTTAAATGGAGATGAGTTGATCTGTTCGTCGTGTAGAAAGTCCGTAGGGACTAAGTCGATAATCACTGATAAACCAGAACACATTTCATTACCAGAAAGAGGTAAGCAATCTTATATTTTAACTTTACTTCATTATTTCCATATCAATACACTAAAAAAATTTTGTTGCAGCTGGCACTCTGACGGCCCGTGACATATGCCAAATAGGTATAGCAGCTACCGACTCGAGCTCCAACCGAGTCTGGCGTAGCAGTTGAGCCGAACAGGGCAGTCAGCGCCTTGGACTGGAGCGTTGGTCACTTCGGTCACCCCATAGAGTAGCAGGTACTATGTATATCATTTAGCATTATAGAAAGTCTGAAGACACAAGCACTCCAGTTTGGAGCACCCAGCCCTCCAGTTCGGCTCTTCTTCTGCTCCATGGCATGCCGTGCACAGCTGAGTCGTCTATGAACTCCCCGTTGACACTGCTGCCATTGCAATTGAATTAGTTAATAATGTCAAAGCATTACATTGTAATGAAGAAGTGCCCCGTTACAAGTTACGAGTACTTACACTTTTTTCTGCGTCGTGGACTGTGAATCAAATAACAAGCGAATTCAAAGTTACTGAAAGGATGTCACTTAGCGCTAAAGAGTTGTTCAAATCAAAAGGAGTTTCGGCGAAACCTAATCTTAACAAGGGTAAGTTAAAAGAACCATCAGTTTCACGCAGATTTAACTAATCAGTTTCGTTGATAATGATTTACTTTTTGTATACAAATGTCAAGTAATCATATTTATTCGTCTGAAAAATATCTATTATCGATTATATTATTCTATTCAAGTTTTAATCAAATAAAAGTTTTTTATTTAAAAAGCTATTTTAAATTTTGTAGTTTTTGAGTGATACAATATTATTTTTTTAGTTGTATATCAAAGGCATTTGTAAAGATTTTCTTTGTTTCCAATTATTATTCTTCCACGAAAACTTGCTAAATTAAACATAATCATATAATCAAACTTCGTTCCTTGGGAGTGACAAAAACGACATTTATACACAAGCCACTTTATGAATCAGTAATATGATGAAAATCTAAATATTTTTCTGACACGTACTTTTTAAGCTTTCTTTTCTACATTCAGGTAAGCTTTTGCCTTCGTCAACATCATCTATAGTTACAGATTATTACTTGAGAAGTAAGATAAGTTTAACGATGCCACGAATCAAAGACCATGTCTCACTCAGATAAGAGAGCCCCAAGGCCTCTCATCATTCATTTTACCAGATAAAATTTGTTTTTATTACGAGTGACAGCTATCCTGAGGAATGCTTCGGAGAGAACCAGCTACCAGATGGTTTGATTAGTCTTTCGCTCCTATCCCAGTTTTAACGATCGATTTGCACGTCAGAATCGCTACAGGCCTCCATCAGAGTTTCCCCTGACTTCGTCCTGACCAGAAATAGTTCGCCATCTTTCGGATCCCAACATGTACACGCTTGGTGCGCCTCAGCTAGCAATGACCGCAAACCAAAAAATCAAAAAGCAGCTGCTTTTGTTGGATCTTGAAGAGATATGAGGAAATCTCCTTTTATTTTTCACTTTTCCAGGTACCAAAAGTTACACTGATGTTTTCGTAGAGCACACCGTCCAGGAGCAATCAAATGAGTTCCAATGGAACTTATTCTCTTTGTCTTCGTCTTGTTTATCTGGAAAGGCCTATGCCATACCCAAAATTCTTACCCGGGGAAAAGCTACAGCAGTGAGAACGCAACAGCGCAAAAATGAAATTTTTCGTTAAAATCCCGCTTCTACTCTTTTTACCATAACTTGCTTCTAGATTAAGCAGTATTGGCTTTGAAAGCAATCAAAAGCGTGTAAAAAGACCCTTCGTTTAAGCCCAAGTTAAGTAAAAAATGTTGAATATAGCGATAGCTACGGGCTGCTTAAGTTAAAGCTAAAAACAGTAGAAAAGCTTAGTGACAATAAATTTAAACATTAAAACATAAATCGCCCATAACTGCCGCCCAGTTGATCATTTTTCACTTAATAAGAGCTTAAATTAAAGATCTTTTTACGCGATTTTGATTGCTTTTAAAGCCGATTCTGTTACTTTATTCAGATACAGAATTAAGCTACAACTGTAAGACTGCAACAACTCGATTTTTTGGCTGTTGCGTTCTCACTGCTATAGCCCTTCCCAGGGTAAGAATTTCGGGTGTGCCACGGGCCTTTTCAGATAAACAAGACGAAGACAAAAAGAATGCGCCCCGTTGAAACTCATTGGATCGATTTTGGACGGTGTGCTCTACGAAAACATCAGTGTAACTTTTGGTACCTCGAAAAGTGAAAAAAAAATAAAATTAGAATCCCTCATATATCTGGCAAGCGGCTTTAATGTGTATTGGCTGGTAGTAGTGAAACACACAGGGTTGGGGTTTGTACGTATCATCAAAATTTAGAATAATGATCATTGGTAAGCACTTATTTGTTTGAAAAATGTTTTTTGTGCATTGAACATCTTGTTATTATATTTACCAATTATCAGTTGAAAAAAAAGATGTAACAGTATTTAAAATTTGTTACTAAATTAATTATTATTATGTTCAAATTTAAATAAATTCTCGTACTACAACTTGTTCGATTATTCAATATTCAATACATAGATTGCAGATTATATATATTAAATATTGAATAATCGAACAAGTTGTAGTACGGGAGTTTAATTAAATTTGAATTAATTCTGGCATACAATTAAAATAAAAATACCAATTTTCACACGCTATATCTATCTTGCCCTCACGGTTATATGCGCGTATCAGTGCAAGTGTTGGACGTGTTCGTATGTAGCTAGATAACTAGTGCGCTACACTAATGAGTTCCAGCTAGCGGTCGAAGATGAAACGAATCTCATCCTTTTTCTCCTATCTACCAAATTTTTCCTTTCCCACACTTCGCGGTCCTTATTAACGGAGCCGCCAAGTATGAATTTCAACAGAGGGTTGAACTTGCTTGGTATGAAGTCAATGCGTATGCATGTGTGGGTGCAATTAAATTGCACACACACACACACACACTTGAAAATAATTATGCTTAAGAAATCAAGTATAAAAGCGGTGTTATATATATTAAATGATTATTATGACTGATTTTCAGGTTACTCTCTTGGAGTATGAACAAAAGTCTTAGCGTCTCATCAGCCATGTCTTAATTTTATTATGTGTTCACAATCTACAGAAGATTGTCATTTCAAAAAATGCTTCAATTATTTGGGTACAGATAAAATGAAAGATTTCTTTGAAAAAATGATCAAGGAGGAAGAAAAAAATTTGATGAAATTCAAGCGATGGGTTTATAGATTTCGACTCCAGAAACTACTTTAGAAACATTTGTCAAAGGCATTGACGAATTTGTCCCATATTTTTGTGATAAACAATTGCTTCAGGTTTCCATTGGAACAACAATCAGTTAATAATAGGTCATATATTATAAAGACTTGGATTTACTCAAACCTTAAAGTCTTGTTGTTATATCAGACTGTTTGACTCATAATACAGTGGCAGTTTATACTCTCCATAAACTTATTATTTAGTATTTGAAAAGTTTATTCACTTTGTAAGGCGTATTTACTATTCCTCTGATGGAGCTCTGCAACAATTATACAATTGTAAAAATATTGTCAACTTGCTTTATCACAGATCAGATTTTAGAATAGAAGCCGAGCGCCATTTATATTGTACTGCCCACGGCAAGGGCCCGTGCAACATATTAAGGGCAACAGTGAAAAGAGCAGCCATGCGAGCAAGTCTGCAGTCAGTAGGAAATAGTGAGATCCTGTCAGCGTTAGATTTGTATAATTGGCTAAAGACAAGTGGTGAAATGCCTAATATAAACTTTGAATTCTCATCAACTATAAATTATAAAAAAAAACGATTTATTTTTTGAACTCAAGGTTCCAAAGCAAGAAGAAAATTACAAAATTACAAGCACGACATTTTTTTAAACCATTAACTGATAAAATTACAAATGTGAAAAACTTGTCATCATCGAGTATATTTTAAGATTTCACGCTGTTATCTGAATATTAATAAAAAAAAAATGTCTTTAACGAAATTTGAATAATATTACACATCACAATCATTTCGAATCTCCCTTGATTCATACTACAGTGTGTCAAATCCAATAAATTTTTATTCAAATGTATTTCACAGATAAATGATTCAATATTTTCTTCCTCACGGTAAGAAGTCACAATGAGAAATCGGCATGCTGCTGTATTTGTTTGTAAACTAATTTAACCGTGTGTATAATATTGTAGAGTATAAGTAGAAGTGCTACCTATCATAACCAAAATATGCTGAATATGATAAAGATTGTAGCTTCTTTTCCTGCAATGCACATTTATACAGCGGCAGTCTTACGGGCGACGCGTGATGCGTTTACCTACTGTCGATGGGTGCTCGGCATCTATCAGCCACTATAGCTTGCTTGTCGGTGCCTGGCCATTCTGTATATAGCTTTATATTGAAGGTTTTTTGACGAGGAATACGATAAACATATTTTAGGACCTAAATTTTACGCCCGTTTTTGATATATGCAAAAATCTTTGAAGGATTTCAGAGAAAGGGGGGGGGGAAGGTTCATATTCAACATGTTTAACGAAAATTGCTTCCTATTTGACCCGCAGGCACCTGAAAAGAACTCTAAAACGCAAATAACGGACCCACGTAATACAGTGTTTAGCCCATTATTCGGGACCCTCCGGCCCTAGGGGTCTAGAAATTTAGATTTCATCTTGTATATGTTGAGGGAATAAGTATACATAATTTATAGGAACACTTTTTTCCGGATCACTTGACATGAAATAGCCCATGTATCTATTTACACATAAATATATATATATATATATATATATGTATAATAGTAGAGCATCGCTCTTTGTTCGTTGCACATGTCAACCTCTTTGCTTTAATATTTTTATTGTTATGTTTGAATGTACAATACAATAAATTATTCTAAAGCATATTCATGCATGCATTCAATTGAACGAAATACATGAAAATTCGTTCAGAAATTAGACAAATATAGTTTATGCATGGAATAAGTTCTCAGGTTTTACGAATAGTTGGTACTAATGTAATAGTAATAAATGATACTAATTAGTAAGCAAGCTACGAATCGTTACATATGTATGTACATATAGTATTCATAGAATTATTATTATTATTGCAGAAAAAATTTAGTGATGCTTATTCGGTCATTTTTAAAAATTTCTAAAGTTATTATAAATATGCGTTAATCAGGCACTAACATTTCGAAATTTTTACTTGATTTTGGCAAAGAGAAATTAGATCGTTCGATATTCCTGAAAAACACCAATCACTATGTATGTTTGAATATATATGTAAATCAGTTGATAATTTTCCAATGAAAAGTGTTATTTCTACGTTTTACAATGATCACTTATATTTTTAAATAATTAAATTTTTTATGAAATAAAAGGATAAATAAATATATTTTACAGTATCGATCAAGTGACGTACATAATTTTGTAAAATCCGACGACAATGCATATGTATTGATTTTTTAACTGCGATTTCATACAGTACATGTATATAAGGGTCTACTTCCTCATAAACTTAACTTACAAATTAAATCTATTGTGATTCTTACAAGAAATTTAGTTATATCTGATAGTTAATATAATAGCATACCGTTAAATATAACAATATAATCAAAATATATTACCACAGCATCAATTATAACTCGTGAAAGAATCGAACAAAGAAATTTTGTACCATCAATTACTTTTAACACTGGAAATACACCTTAGCTACAAATTGTTTTGTATAAAAAGTAATTATTCTCAGTATTGGGTGAACTAGGTTAATAAATGAATAAATTGCAAGACCGAAGATTCGGTGAAGTTAGTCTATATTTTAAAGAACCATTGCTGCCACATGGCCAGTTTTACGTTGCTTCATCTCGATGCAAGGCTAAAAATGTAAGTAAAGTTTCTAACTACCTAATTTTGTTGTTTTGTACAAGTACAAAAATTTAATTTTTTATTGCGATGTATAAAACTTATAGTTTAACGTCGATATACTTCATACAATGTAAAAAAAAACAGCAATCACAAAGTTAGCATACATATATTTTTGACATAATGTATTAATATTTTTTAAGCGTATATTAATGTTAAGAAATGATGTATTTAAAACCTATACAGATACTTACAGTTTTGTTGTTTCTCACCCTCTACGTTAAATAATTCTTTGGTTGTATAATTTTTTGATCTTCCCGGGCAAATTAAAAAATTGGTTCGCAGCAACGTTTCGTCAACTAGTGTGTAGACCTCTTCAGGCTTTATTAACAAAATTAAATTTATATATTGACTAATATTAAGGATTAGAGACACAAAGAATATGATGCACAAACGAACTACTTTGTAACAACCGTGAAGGAGTATTTCCACGTATCAAACAAGTTACTCGCACGCAAGTCGAAGTGACAATGGCGTCAACATTACAATATGTGTTAATTTATAGCCAAAATACGTAAATACACACACAAGTATAGATGGAGCAATGACCCGAGTTTTAAGGATGGATACACCCATAGACACGGACAAATATACATGGTACGACAAACCAACTTTTCAACTTACCAAGATATGTATATATGAATAGTTCTAGAAAGGTACAGTCTCAAAAAATCTTTGATTTGTACGACTCAAATTGTAACATTTTCTTTCTTATTCATATTGTGACCGTTGGAGACAATATACAGCATCTCGGAGATCAAACGATTATTGTAATTCTGCTCTTTATCTAATATCATTGTATCGTCCCACTTAAATTTATGATAATTGGAAGTTGGATGTAGAGCAACTACTGGCTTAGTTTTTTAATTATTTTGATGTTCACGTTTTCTATCTTTTAGAGCTCATTTTGTTTCATCTGTATATCTCGCTAAACAGTTGCCATAACACATTTCATATACCACATTGCAGCTATCCAAAGTATCTGTTTTGACCTTTTCCAATTGAATAGTATAGTCTAACTTATTATTTATTTTAGGAATTGTTTCTGTGTTAACTTTTTTAAAATATTGTTTCAATTTATAAATATTTGTCGAAAAATATGGAATACTTATGATTGAAGAGTTTAAAGGTATTTTTACTGCAGATTTTTCAATATTCTTGTTTCTAATTTTGCAAAGTCTTATTAGATATGGTTCCCGCTTAGCACCAAGCTCTGATTGGCTGTTCTTACTTAGCTACGCGTTGCCACATTCTCTTATCATTTTATCATTGTTCACAGTTTATATTGATTGCCGAATGCAGACTTAAGTAGCCTTAGCCAGATTGCCCGACAAAAATTTCGGAGCATGTATTCCGACCCTTACCTAGGGGTGGTATTCCATAACCTCACTCTATACACCGGCGCGTCAGATCTAAAAGTTGACGTCACGTTACAATGGATAAGTACCAAACTATTTATTGAAATGATTGCATTAAATAGATGCTTTATATAAACATTCTAGCACTTTAGTGTGTAATATTCATCTTGGACGCAATTTCAAGACTTTTAAAATTTTGTTAATTTTTTGCGCAAAAATGATCCACTTGATCTGAAAGCACATGAAGGGCATATAGCACATAGAACAAAATTCGTTGAATTTTGATTTTTGGTATGCAATATTGGATCCACTTTTTTAAGTATTTAAATGATCGGTCGAGATTTTGAGTGAGCACCCCAAAAGAACTTTAAAATCGTATGCGAAACAAAAAACAAAAAAAAAGTGTAAGAGAAAAATGCTTTGATACCGTTATTTTCACCTTCAGCGTAATCCAGCACTGAAACTCACATCATGCCTATTCTTTCCGTAAATTATTTTAAAAGGGAATGTAAAAATCTATGATAAAAAATTATGATAAAAAAACGGGCTAAACTAGCCAAAAAAATTATTTAAACTTTTAAACCTAAAAATGAAGGCTTAAAACAGCTTAAATAATTCAAGAAGTATTTTTAAACGATCCAGCATAAGAAATACGCAAAATGATGTACTTTTTTATTGTATTTTTTGTCTTTTTGATCAAAAATTTTCAAATTCAGCCTTCAAACTACAACGCTAGTCACGTGGCTCTGGAATACTTTTCAACAAAAATTTTTTTTTGACTGTTTGGTTTGACGTGGATTGCCCCATATATATCTTCCTATATTATATAGTTCGATGGTTTAATGGTGAGTACTAGCTCCCTCCTGCTTCCCCCTACTTCCTCTCGGCTCCCCCCCCCCCCCCCAAATATGGTAACATTTGTTTTTTTTTACCGTGAAATATGACATCAAATAATTAACGCTGGCTCCTCCCTGCTCCTCTCTGCCCCTTCCCTCTCCTAACTCAACATGTTCTTCCTTTCGTAATAAATTTCGACAACACTATAACTTTGTTATAAGTATACAAATACCTATATGAAAAACTTACTACACCCCTACAATTAATAAAAATTTTCATAATACATCTTGTAATGAGAATGAACTAAAAACAAAGGTAAGGTATTGAAGAATTAAAGTAACAAATTTTATAAAAACCAAACAAATAATATATGCTTTTGTTCATCCTTGTTTTTTATTTTCATGACATAATTTTAGACGTCTTTTTAAGAGTTCTGCACGTAAGTCATTTTTACCACAATTTTAAATAGTAATATGTAAATAAAGACGGGAATAATTAAAACTGACAAGAAAAAATATACAGTTTGTACTAAGTAATATTCGTGTTTGTATGCACTATCGCTCGGGTTATAAAAAATAGAATAATATTGGAGAATAAAAAGAGTATGATGACATACCGAATACATGTAGAAAAAATCCTTGGTTTTACATCCTTTTTACTGATTGACAACAGCAAACCTAACAACCAACACCATATTTTATACTGCTCGAAGCAAGCAAATGAGAGAAATCAAAAGTTACCGCGGAATGACCCGAATGTTATTAAAGAAAATCAGGGCAGCTCAAAAAACTCTACCATATTTCTGGTTGAGTCTAAATCGTACACGGTACATAAAATGATATAAAAAATATAAGATATTTTTCAAAGCAGCTATTTTAAGCGCCAATGACAGGGCTGTCATGTTTTTCGCAATATTTAATCAACTGTGACGTGTGGATTATTTAATATTCAAGTTTGCAATGTTAATAAATAGGCTTAGATATTGGTTAAATATTGCTGGGCAAGCTGGCGACTGGTTGATTTCAATATACTAGCTCAAATTGTTTTATGCATAATCATACATAAGCCATGACAATAAGTATAGACAGCTGATCAGAAGAAGTTTTGGAGAGCTATTAAACAATGAAAACAGGAAAAAAAAGATGGTACTAAGAAAAGAGGCATAAAAAAAAAATTTTTTAATTTGTCAAGAGACAACAATGATATTCGTTATACGGAAAACGAATAAGAGTATTGGAATTAACTGCAATGCCGAAAACGATTTTACGAGGATATATCCATCATTGAATAAAAGAATGTCTATGTAAAAATAAAAATAAAAAAGACACAGAAAAAGACAGAATTATAAAAAACTGTGCCAAGAATCTTCAAATAATTTTAATGATTGAATCCGAGAATATACTTTATAGCTCATAGGCTAACACTCATACTATCAAAAAGTGGGAAATAGCAAGCATCCATCAAATTTATAAGGCAGGGAAGCAGTAAAAGGACGTTAAAACTACAGGATAGTGGCGTTTTTAAATGTAGCATTTAAGATATTAGTAATCAGAATATTTGAAAAAGTAGAAAAATAGGTGGAAGAGCGTAAAATAATAAAGGAGAGTCAGGCTGGCATCAGAGCACAAAGGAGAGCAGGGTGTCATATGTTTGTACCAAATAGTTTCATTGCAAATAAAAGAGGGGGCGCGGCAATGAATTGTATGCTGTTTTGTAGACTTCGAAACATAATTTAATAACATCAATTAAGAAACCTTCCGGGGCCAATTATATGTGAGAGAGATAAGTATAAGAATAAAAAAAGTGATGAAAAGAATCTAAAAATGTGCAAAACAACCGGTAGTTACAGTCGCAGGCAAACAAACTTACTTAAAAAAAGGCGTTAGGGCAAAGGTGCCTATGTAGCTTTGTAATTTAAAGCTTATTTGTAAAGAATATAAACGATAAGTAAATGTAAAATAATAGAGAAGGTGTAACAGTAGGCAAATTTAAAATTTACGGTCTCAAATTATCTGATGACGTCATTGCAGGCGCCAAGCAATTTAATGACAATAACATCTGCAAAAATACTTAGATGAATATAGTACAAAAAATATACTGCATGTAAGCACAAAGAAAAATCCTCATCTTTAGGAATAAAATGGATGAAAACAGATCTGTTTAATTTCATGTATGAGTGTACGAATTCAACGAATTATTATTTTATTGATTTTTCCACTCCACCTTGGGGTGATAATTCAGGGGCTTTTATTTACAGTGGCTTCCCAATTTATCTTAGGAGCATAAAAGTTATTGTAGTTTAAAGTGACCTTAGGCTGTGTATGACAAATGATACTTCATAGGCTAATAATAACAGTTTAATGATACCAAGTATACAGGCATAGTCTACTTTTATTGTCTTCTTTGAATAGAAAATGTTTTTAAAAAAAATTAAATAAAAAGAATGATACAAAACAATAGATTAAATATTTATTCTTCAATGGAAATCGTTTCCCAAACAATAGTGTCAATAATATTGTTATAATTTGACTGTAATTGTATCTATATATTTTCTGCAGATTCACATCTGTACAATGCTAAAGTAAAGACTCTGGACAAGCATGTTTAAGTAAAGACCTATTTTGTCAAATCTCTGATCTTGTGATTCATTTATAGTCATTGCAAATGATTGTACTATTGGAAATTCATTGCTGAGTAAATCGAACTATAAAGAAGTCCTGTTCCAAAAAGATAAAGTTAAACATTACAATTCAATACAAATTAAAATGTTCGGTCGTTCGGTCGAAATCTTTTTAAAAAAATCACATTTTATTATTTTACGAAAAAAAATCGATTTTTTTTTCTAAACCTCGCTTTTTCGAACTTTATTTAAATTAATGTTGCTCCCATTTCTGATAGGACAGTTTGCTTACACTCTAAAGAAATGTTTACAAACTATATAAAAAACAAGATGCTGGACTTGGAGGAATAAACGTTATTTACGGGAAAATAAACGTGAATTTGTACAATTATATTATTTGTATGTAAACATATGTTGATCTACATAACTTTACAGTATGAAATTTTTTTATTTCATATTAAACCATAGAATTTTATATAATTTCACTTATGTACATAATAATCCATTATTTGAGTATATTATTAAATAATAATGATAATTTATACATGAATAACACACAATCAAATGATTTTTAAATATGCAAACTATTATAGCAACAAACAGTACGTAAAAGTTTTTTGTCATATTCTGGATGATTTGTAGAAACTTTGTTATCATCCCACATTTTGGTAAAATCAAAATGGACAGATTCCATTGCTTGTTCACTAAATGAGTCTAAACCTACTCCGTTTTTTTCGGAAAACTGCAGTACGTGGAAAAAAACTGCATAAATATTCGGAGTAACATCAACTCCTAATGCCATGTAACTTTTTTGAAATGATGCTGTATGTTTTTTGTAACTTTTATAAAGAATATTTCCAGAAGACGAATCTACAATATGCTTAAAATCGTCGAAAACTGTAACGTATTTTAATACACCTATATTTTTCATGCTGCGTAGAATATCTACAATATCCAGAAGCTTCTTACATGACTTACCTTTAAAAGCTAGAGCACCTTAATTGACTTCACGTTTAGCATAACAGGCTTTTGTCCAAGCAAGAGATTCTTTCTTACAATTTTTTAACATGTGCGAATAAAGCGTGTTAACTACACCAAGCACAAGATGAATTCCTGGTGGTGAAATTATGTCCCTGTCTTCTGTAGTTGCTATGGGCGGTGGATTTATACAGTTGTCAAAATTTTTGGCTTTCTTTTTTGAAGCTCCATTTGCACACCAATCATTATAATTTTTAATACATTTTGTGGAGATCTGAAAGTTCCGCACGTGTTGACCTCGCCTTTTTTTACGTAGCACCATGTACATGGAAATGAGCTAGTATGTTGCATGATACCAATTAGAATATTTGCGAGCTTGAGATCCGTTGCGATCGTAGCTAAATAGGACTTTCAATTTAACTTAGACCACAGTTGACTAACGTTTTCATAATTTTCTTCAGAATGCGAAGCGATCTCTAATATAAATAATTTTTTAACCCCAGAATACTTAAATCTCTATGCAACTATACCATCTCCATAAGTAGAACGTATGGATTCTCCAATCGTACTATTAGTTGTTTGAATAGAGAGGCAAATTTTTTAAAATCCGCCACCTCCAATGATGCCGAATTTCAACCGAGTGTTTGCCACTTCTCTTTGTTCTTGAACATGTTCAATAAAAGTTTTAGGATTTTTACAATAGACGACAACTTTAGCAGCATTTGAAACATTTTGCTGCAATCTTTATCTTTGCGCCAGACTCAATCACTTTTCTATTTCCAGATGCTACACGTATAGCGGATGCAAAAGAGTCAATCTTACGATTACTAAGATTTAGATTAGTTTGTATCCAGCAACGATCGTTGACTGAAAATAATAGGCGCAGCTTCATATTATTTTTTTCAGATTTTTTTACTGTAACACGTAGTGGCCGGCCATGCAATTGAGAAAGTGATAAGTCCAAATTTTGATTACTCATTTTGTCATCTACTTTTTCCTTGATTGCTGATGAAATCACTTGACATTGAACCTTTGATTCTGATTCCAATAAAAAAGAGACTAGATTATGAACTCGGGTACTTGAATTGCACTTATGAGATTTTCCTTTTGCTATAACTGAAAAACAGACCGTACATCGTTTTGCAGAAATTGTAGATGTTAGTTGTTCTAAAATTAAAAAAAGATAAAACAGAATATCAAGTACGTTTTAAAAATACGTCCTTGTCTAAATCATTACCACTTACTAGATAACTGATCTCCATCAGACTTTTTAGAAGTCGTAAATGGATTGCTGCGTGCTATCAGACAGATGTCACAGTTACACTTTGAATTATCTTTCGATCTTTAGCTATATTAGTTTTTTCGTGGCGTAAGATTTTCGATCCATCGGGTGATTTAATTACTTTTTTACCAGCTTTTGAGAGAAAGAGATTTTTTTGACAGGTACCGCATAAAGTTGTTGGTAATCTGTCATCACGGAGATCTATAGAGCACCCAAAAAGGCCAGAGACATCGGATTGCAACGTATTTTTAATAATAAACATTTGGTTGTATTTTCGCAAACACAGTCAACACACTTTGTTTCGATTTTCTTCGTGCGTTAAAGCTTTGTACGGCATGTTTACTTACGCCTATTTTAGCCACAATATGTTACAATTTTAATACACAACACTACAAATAATAGACAGGTATTTTTTAAAACAGCAACAGTAAGAGTAAGCGTTAACTTTGTTGCTTAAGACAAGACTAAGTCATGATAGACAACTACTGCACAGAAAAAATAGAGTGATAGTCGTGCCGGTTGGGGCTTGTTTAGCACTAAGTGACGCAACTGTATAAACTGTGGTTACGCTGCCTGCCAAGCTCTAGTCAAACTACAATTTTTTCTGTGTACAGTAGACAACACAAAATATGTATACATTATATATGAATAGAGTAGCGTAAAGCGAACTTAAGTCAAGTAACAACAAATTTTATACATATAAAATGTAAACAGTATAGGCATGTGTAAGTGCATGCCAGTTTAACAAAACAATAACATTGTCCATGTCATCGAGAAGGTTCTTTCCAAGTAAAGCTAAAAGTAAAGTAAAGCACTAGTAATATAATTTAAACGCGCAAATGAACACTACAGCCTTCGGTTGATGTTTAGCTTTATTTTTATCAATTACTTTTCAAATTGTTCTTTAACTAAAAGTATATTAATTATAAATAGTATTGTACTTTTGGCAAACACATACTTAAGTTATTAACCAACTGTCCCATCAGGAATGGGAGCAACATTAATTTAAATATAGTTCAAAACAGCGAGTTTTAGAAAAACAAACGATTTTTTTTCGTAAAATAATACAATGTGATTTTTTTAAAAAGATATCGACCGAACATTTTGATTTGTATTGAAATTTGATGTTAAAGCATAGCAGATTGCATTGAAAAAAAAAAATAAGCAGTACTCAAATTTTTCATTTAAAGTTAGTTCAAGCTCACCGTGCGATGTATAAAAACTTTACTTCCAATTTTTTCATTTAATATTTTTAATTTCAATGTTGAATTAATATATTTTGGTTATTTATAATCCTGAACCATGACAAAGCCAATCATTATTATTTTAATTTCCTATCAACGTAACTATTGCTATTATTTTTAAATTTAGTTTATGCTGAGGAAGACCTCCCCGAATGTTATTTCTATCGAAAAATAGATATAAATATCATTATCAGATTTATTAACTTCTTTGTATGTTGCTTAGTGTATACTGTTATACGTTACTTTCCTTCCTTCCATATTATTTTAATTTTTGTTTTTTAAAAAAGCGTATTTAATATGAGTAGTTATTATTATACTATTTGTATTTAAATTTAGTTTTTTCTCAAATATTATAGAGCAAAAATCTACATTTATGCAATTATCTGGTCTTTTTAATTTTTGAATTATTCCGTTTTCAATATCTAACAAACTTTTCGAAAAATTTTTATCCTTTGATCGAATATTTTTATTTAATTTGAAATTTTCGAATAATCTGTATAAATATATTGATTTTAGTGTTTCGTTAATTATAATGCTATCATTACTATTATTGATAAGTGGTAAGATTCGACTGATATATCCACCAATAACGATTAGTATACCTCGAAATGGTTTATGATTATTACATAAATCTCTTCAAGTTTTCTCAACAATTTTTAATGTTTTCTTCGGTGTCATAAAAGCTTCGTTCCATAGAATTAGATTAGCTCCTATAATTTTTTTCTATCAAATTCTAAAAATAAACTTTTTAAAATATTTTAATCTAATGGTAATTAAAAGTTCTGTTATTTGTCATATTTTTCGGAAGAAGAATTAAGTCAATACCTGTCCACGCTATTGATACAATTATGAATTTTGTATAAATAAAATAATAAATTATGATTTTTTATGAAATGTTTTTTCAGATCCTCCTGGACCATCAATAACAAAAACCTTGTTAACTCAATAACATCAACATTAAAAAATATACTATTGTTTCTGGTTTAATGTAGGATACAAATCATTAAACACTTTTGAACTGTATATAATTGATTCGTAATTGTTTTTACATCAGAAACAATTTTTTCTACAAAAAGTAGATTGAAGTTTTTACAAGACTTATTTTCTCATTCTAAAATACTGTTTAATTGGAGAAGAGCTTGATTTTTTTTATTGCAGTAAGAATTTTCCGTAAAATTTTTTTAATTTGATTATATATCCTATCACCTAGAATGTTTTAGGTAAGTAAAAACTATGCAACAAATTTTTTAAATTAATTCGGTACTATTGTAACACTTGTTTCTTCGAATACATTAAAAATTTGTAAGTCATGTTTAATAAGTAATACATAATGCTGTTTCTTTAAAAGTGGCGTGTTATTTTCCTTCGTATGTTTTTGGATGTTTTTATGATGCACAACCATTATTTATATTTCATATTAGTTTCAGGAAAAATCCTTCTTGGTGTTTTAGAGAAAAAATATTTAATCTACCTATTGCATTATGTTTTCTACAAACTTATTGTTTATTACATTGTTTCTTTGTTTTATTAAAAAAAAAATGTTCATAAATGTTTGTATACTAAAATTTTTTCGCAGAATTCTCTATTTTATTTAATTAAAAACATTCTGTGAGTTGTGTTTTATATTTCTTTTCACATTCAGAAATTTTTGTTTCTCTAAATACTATTTTTTGTTGATGCGCAAATAACTACGCTATGGCTTCTATCGCAAACAGCATATTCTCGTTATCGCCATGCTGCTATTGTTGGACCTTTATAACATTCATCAATATACTGTTTTATTTCATCGTAAACTTCAATTTTAGGGAATAAGTAATTTTTTGATTTTACAAAATGATCTATCGCTTCCTTTATGCATATAATTATACATATATCTTCCTATATCATATAGTTGTATGATCTGAGGGTAAGTACTAGCCCCCCCCCCCCCCCCCCCCCCCCC
>JAPYYV010002584.1:0-20359 GCA_030522625.1 Copidosoma aretas
TTCTTCGGGGATCGATTAACTGTTTCTCTTACGTTACGGACAACGTGAGCGGGAGGTGTGCAGGAGTTAGTCCTGGTGTTTATACGTAGTCACCCAGTCCGGACTCAGGCAATTCACCGAATTCCCCCTACCCCCCCCCATCCGTCTCCCAAGTGTCGAGTGCCACAAAAGAAAGGACGTATGACACTATAATATAAAAAAAAAAAATGTATATATCGTATGTATAATGCAGATTTGCACATACCCATAGATTAGAGGGTTTTTGAAACTATAATTGGCTTCCTCGCCTACTGAGGGATTTTAGATTTTTTGGTTTGCACTAACTTAAACTACCGATTTTTAATCAACTTCTCGGTTAGCTAAACAATTTTTTTTTCTCCGACAGAAAAATTTAGCATCGATGACAATGCAATGTGATCCAAAAACATTTAACAAGCGGAGGGGTCAAATTTTCAGTCAGCAAGTTACTGTTGTTGATCAAAGTACCGTGACAGGTTGAAATTTGTATCCAAGTAACTGTACAACAAAGACTCGTCGTTTCTCAAGTAATTTTTTGCTGGTCATTTGCTTATCAGATAACAGATTTTAAACATTGTAGATGTATCAGTCACTTATGAAAAGTGATGAGTCCAAGTTCCAACTGTGTAAATATTTGGATGGAAATCACATACTATTCCTGTATTTTGATGATTGGCTTGCTATTTGGCTACAGTAATTCCTTTTTGAGTGTGAACTGAACTTATCGCTGTGTATAACTTGGTTAAAAATGTGTTGAACGTAGTTTGGAATCACCTTGCACTTCAAAAAAATTTAATTGGTATGTGTATGAAATCAGTATGAATAGCAGGAGACAAGTTCTGAGCGAATAAATTATTGTAGGTGAATGATAAAATATGGTAACGGTATGAAATTCTTATCGCAATACTTGTTTTTTATGAAAGCCCAGGTACATAAAATATTTTTATTCAAAAAAACTTAATGCTTCACTTTTATTTACACGTAGTCCGAAAAAGTAAAAAAAAAATCTGCGATTAAAAAATCAGAAAAGCTTTTTCAAAAAATTAAAACTAGAGACAAGATAATTAATAAGATTGATCTCTTATTTTTTTTTAAAAAACACTTTTTAAACTAATACAAATTTTTCTAGCAGATTTTATTCCCTTTGCACTTTCTGCTTTTTATCAGCATATTAGTTTTTACTTGTTGTACATGTGAATACAAGCGGATCTTTAAAAAATTTGTTATTGTTTTTTCACTTGCGAGTAATGCGCAAGACTAAATATGGACCAGAGATGTGGGATGGCGCAACGAGATGGAAAATGGGAAAGTATGAAAATAAATGGAAAAGAAAAGGATGAGATACAGGAAGGTAAGAAAGTTAACAGAGGAGGACGAGACCGGAACGGAAGGAAAGGCACAGGGTGTATTACTTCCTGCGTAGCAGTAAAAAGTTGGGTGGGAGGAAGACGGGGCTGAGCTCGAACGGGGCGAGCAACACTCGCTCGTCGCTTGTGGGCAAGAAAAATTGTTCGCAGATATTTTACCATATTGTATAGTTGGGAAAACTGCCCGAGAAGAACAAAAAAGTGCGAGCCTTGATTGCTGAGCTTACTTTTTTTCCGAGAATCTTTCAACTTCAGTCGGCAATCTTTTACCTCGGTTTTTTCGTTCCAGAAGTTGGGGAAGGGAGTATAGTTGTCGTGAAATAGCGTGTGATCAAAGTTCTCGCACTGTTTAGCCGCAACAGGAGACAATTTTCGAAGGCATTCAAAGTTGGCCTCTGCAGTCCATAAAAATGCAAAGTGCAATTCCGAGAACGAAACAGGAGCGTTACACGTGTACTAAAGACACGCATGCACAGTGTATCTCTTTTTCTTCTGAAAAGAAACTTTTGTCAACAGAGTTTATTTCGCATACATTTTTTTTTGCTCCAGATGGTGCATCGGATTTTGCATTGATTTCTGAAAAATGTTATGCAAACTCTCGTGTAGCGTTTGGCCTCGCGAATACATAAATTACATTTTTTTTTGTACACGCGTGTATGCAAGTGGCGAAAAAAATCTCGTGCTTTCACTTTCCCGCTTTTCCGGGGGGATTTTGAACATCATACATCCTCGTTGATGCTGTTTGTTGTGTATCTAACAATGTCATAGTCGTTGATGGCTGGCTCGTGGTATTAACCAAATTTTCTTCTTTATTTCTCACCGCAACGGGAAAATTCGCTTGCGCGAACGTTGATTGCTTAATTCTGATTAGTTACCCGTCCTTCGTTTGCCTTTCGGAGATAGGACAAAAGAGAAATGACGCAGCACCCAATGTTACCCCGTGCTACTATATTAAACGTGTACTTGCTAATGCTTTTTTGACGATGTACATCAATCTTTTATTCTTTTGTACCATAGTTCTTCCTGATATATAATTTTTGTGATTTCAGAATGTTCTTAAGATCTTTTTTTTCGATCATTTCGTTTAACCGGTAGTACACATGTATATTCAAATGTTTGAACAACGAAAGATTTTTTTTCAGACTGTTTTTAGCACCGTACAAACGTGTTATGCATACATAGTAAGAAAATAACAAACGTTGTCCAAACTGATAGATTTTCTCTGAAATTTGGTTATCAAAGAAGACAGAATGCGTCAAGTGTCTAAATACGTAGTTGAGTCAATGCTATTGACTCTGTTATCTGTTGTTTCGACAATGACTAATAATGGGTTAATTTATTTTTGTTGCACTTTAATCTTAATAACGTAGATACATGCTTCGAACAACTACATCCAAGTATATATTCCCTGAATGTCTATAACCCTCATCTCAAACTTGACTCGTTCCTCAAACCCACTTCCACCGTATGCTCGATCTCATCTCCTTCTTTGTTAAACGGTGCCGTTCGAGCCCTCTGTTATCGCGAAATGGATCAGCCAGGACTGAGGCGAGAGTAACGAGATCCACAAGTTTCGCCCACAATGAGCCCGTGGCTATTTGAAATTTAGCGAACGCTAACCACTCCCCACGGAACAACAGTTCTTATCTGCAGCTTTTCCATTAATTACTAAAAAATGTTTTGGGTTCGCATTTTTTACATTCGTCGTGTTATTTGAAGTAATTTATAACATGTCAAACTTTATAATTACACCTAACTATGCAAGACAGATTCAAAATTTTGTAAGAAAATACTTGTAAACCAAGAACAGTAAAAAACAAGACATAGTGACACTTAAAACAATATGATGTTGCAATAACTGTGAACAAATAAATAATCTAGGTACATGAGTTGGAAGAAGAAAAATACAATATGTCGAAAAAATAGAGACTCAATATTGATAAAAATACAACTGTTTTTTACAATCGCGGCGGAGAAACACGAATACAAAGAGAAACAGAGACAAAAATAGAGACATAGAAACGGAGTCATGAGACAGAAATACAGATAAGATAATTACTTTAAAATAAATGAAGATAAACAGAGTTAAAGATATATACATTGATGCTTAGGAAGAGACACAATTCCAAAATAAAGCAAAACGTTATGTAAATACAGAATCATAATCACAGAAACTAAGGAAATGGAAATATCAAGTATAAAGGGACAATTTTAAGTGTAGAGACTAAAGAATCAAAATTAGCTAACCAAGATTGAAAGTCACAATTACAAACAGTTAGAGACTTGCATGAAAAAACGAGAAGTATAGAACTGATAGTATTATAGAAAGACATTGAAAAAAAGATGTAGCAAACAAACAGTAGAGAAAGGTGTAAAAAATACAAAGATTTATTTACGAAGACGCGAGAACTCCTTAATTTTTTTTTTCTTACGGCCATTTTAACTAAAATTCAGCTGCGACGCTCAGCTAAGAGCACAAGCTGAAGGCTGCCACATGCGGCTTGGTTTGAAGTTACAATCTCACCACCACTAACAAGAATGCATGAGCCGTTTATTTTTTTGATTAACTTCCTCGAGCAATGTACATCTAACCGGGTGTATTTGTCAAACGACTCGCGTTGCACGCCCTTGACAGTTGATCATCCGTACGCATGTTATATATGTCTTCCTTGTTTAATTGGTTCCTATGAACTCTCCGAAAAAATTACCCATTAGGTAATGAGCCCGAGTAGCTACTAACAATTTTCAAATAATATTGACACAATAGTAGATCAGTATGAAAGCTTCGACGCGATGGGTCGGGCAGTCAAGGCACATGCCAATCATAGCGTAACGAGTAAACGTACACACGCCAACTTTTAGAAACACACGCCTCACACGTATATAATATATATACGTCCAGAATCCAAAATAACCGGAGCACACGTCGCATCCGGCGATAAGAAAACTACTCAAAGAGGCTAATTCCTGTCTCTAAACAGCAAGTCCTCGAATCCAAGTGAAAGGGAAAATTCATTAGCCCCGCCGGAGACGAGGAAACTGGGGAATAGAGGGATAGGGCGGATCTCATCAAGCCGTGCACACAATGGGGTTCGCAGCGCAGCTCGAGTCTCCAAACTGGAGCCAGCCCTCGCAAAGATAAACGGATTGAAAATATAGGAAGAAAACGAGTCGGACAAAATAGAGACCAGGAATGAATGGAGAACAGTGAGCGCAGGAGAAGAGCTCGGCGACCGACTTTGGGCAACGAAATTCGGGACCGCCTGGATGAAGTTTATCGTGCAGTCGCGTCGCGTCGGTCGGAGACGACCCCCTCTCTGTCTCTATCTCGCGCGCGCGGGACCGGCCGAGCGTACACGAGCAGAGGGCGGAGGGCTGCGACTTTTAATATACGCCCTTCATAAGCGCGTGGCCCCTATCGCTCCTTTGTCCCCCGGCAATAAGCTGCTTGTCGAGTGATCCGGTGGTGCTGTCTTTTTCCGTCCTCCCTTGTTCCCTGTCTTGCGAGCTCTCCCTTGCGACGTGAAATACCCGTGGCGTGGTTTTTTTGTCGGACAAAAAAAATGGTGTCCTTTCACTCCAGGTGCAATATAATTTAAAACGTTCGCAATGCTTCTCGTGCACTTTGAAACTTGTTTTATTCAAGTTTCGCCGGATGTTACTTTCAATCTTGGTGTAGAAGAGAGTAGTTCCCTATGCTCCAATGCGAGCGCCAGCGAGCAATGCAAAGACGAGAGGATTCTGGTTGTTCATGAAAATTAGTTTGTTCCGGTGAAACATCATTTTTATTCGTGCAAAACATTCATAAATTATCGGGCGAAATTTTCATGCACGCAGTACGTGCAAGCTTCATATCTCTGCCTATCGGTAGCGAACGTAGCTCCCTGAATTAGATGCATCATACGTGATGATGGTTCGTGCAAAGGTATAACCGAACACAAGCACAAAAGAGGCAGTTCTTCTTTCATCATGCATGCTACGTATCACACTGTTGCAGTTGATTTCTCGGGAGCTCCGCCAATGTAAGTCATTTCTTGCGAGTCTTCACCCAAGAGAGATGGAAAAAGAGCTGTAAAGCGCTGAAAGCTCTTCGCGCTTGACCGAGCTTTAAAGCGCTTTTTGCCGACTTTGGCCGGAGGATCGAGAAGTGAGAGGATTCAAAGAGCTTTTTGTGAGACGGGGAGAGTCGAGATCATTAAACATACAGAGGTGAGAAAAGTCTGCGGTGTTTCGTGAAAGTGTAAACAAGTGTTGAAGTTTTATTGATGAACGAAGAAATTGATTAAAGATATTCATGATTATTATCTCGGATCTGAGATCGAACCAATCCAACGATGAAGCGAAAGGGCTTTTGTTTTCTGTTGAACGAAACTCCTGGTATTAAATATTTACGCTGTCTAATCAATTGAGAAGTTCATCCAGCAAAACGAAAGTCAAACATACCTATTCCAATCATCCAAAGTGAGAATTCGTACCCAAGCTTTAGTTGATGAACAAACTATATTAGATTTAATTCAAACTTCGATATGGATGGGAAAATTTTGAAAGAGACAAAGAGATAAAAAACAACCGTAAGATTTATCGTTTAAAAAGTGTCAAGTGATTTGATTTCAAAGGTTTTGTTTGCTTCAAATATTTATTTGTACTGTATCAAAGGATTGTAGTATCATTATGAGCAAAAATAATTTTTCATATCATTCATCGGTCGTTTATTCGTGTCCTGTAAGGAATTAGAATAGTTTCTTTCTAAAAATAGCTACCCTTTCCTAAAGTGTTTTACGATTCAAGAAAATTATAAAATTTTATCGTAACTGAATTCACGGCAAGCCGTAACTTTTGATTAAAAATTTTTATGCGTCGCAATGAAAAAAGGACCTCACTGTCGATGCTTTCATAAAAATGCTGTTTTACCAAGATAAAAAAATGTGTTCCTTTCGCGGGACAGCTACTAAAAAATTGAGTATCGTACGTCTGGAACGGCTTGATGTTCCCTATTCGGCAAGCGATCCAAACTGTAGTGTATTGCCGCTGAATGAGGGTACAATAAAAGCGCTGTGGAAGAAAAAAGTGGAAAAGCCCGTTTGTAGTCGCATCGCTTTTTTACGACGGGATTTAATAAGTTGGGCAAGAGTCGCTTGCCAAATTCAAAGTTCCCTTGAATTACGGCACGTAGTGTCTACCATCGATTTTGCTAACACTCGTTTCCGCAAGTTATTTATTAATTCTCAAACTTCCTTACTGTCGAACAAAAATAAGTGAGTGTTAGATAAAAGCTACGAAGTATATAGAGAGCACTATGCACTTTAGTACTGGATGCAAGGTATTTGAAGCTATTGCTGAGGTGCAGTCAAGTTTTACCGGTAAATAGAATTCCCTGAGGACTCCAGATGCGCGGCACTAAAGACGGAAGAGCTCATGTGGTCTTGGAATGCAAGAAGCCACCTTCTCTGTAATCGTCGAGTGAAATTCCTATTTGAGGAGAGAAAAAGTCTGATGGATAAGGAGACGGTACACGTGTAAGGGAAGGAACAATACAGCTATAGCCGATGTGGAATGACGAAAATTCATCGAGGACTAGAATTTTTCTTCGATCACCTTTTCTTTGAGTGGAAAGTTACATGAACGTTGTCTATGACAAAGTATTTGTATGTCGTTTGATTTCAAAACAAACGTTGTAAATTCTTATGTTTCTGACCGCTCAGGGCATTTACTTATTCGAAGCTTCGATTATGTTTACTGTATTTATAATAATGGTAACATATCCAAGCGAAAATTTGTATGAAAATTTCTTGAAATTTAATCAAACAAACATTCACCTCATTTATTCAAGGGTAAAATGTTGGGATCGATAGTTGAATTCACAGTGCGTCTTAAAAAAAAACTCACTTGCACTCACTTACGATTGCGCTGCACAAAACGAAACTGCTGAACAGTATAGTCGCAATATTAATTCGTTTTTTCCTCTCCAATTCCGCTCCCTTTTTTTTCCATCGAAAAAAGTCCTTTTACACGAACAGATCGAATAGCACCAGCGTTTCATTCGATAACTTTGCCAGTATAAGTATGGGTAGAGGAGAAGGAAGGAGAAGACGTTATCTTGAATAAATGGGGAGAAAGAAAGAAGGGGTAAATGATAGAGACTTCGGTGCGCTGCTCTGGTCAATAACCCTTTGGTATTGCTGCTGTGGTAGTTGCTGATGTTTTTGGAAAAATACTTGGATAGGACTGAGAAAAGGGAGATAGGGATGCGACCGAGACGGGGGAACAGTCCAGAAAAACTGGGAAAGAAATGCAGGACATGCGATTTTCCTTCGGGAATTATTATTATTTGTTTATTTCCTACGGGTACAATGTTTCACGTAGAACACGCCATTTTACCCAAAAAACACCTTTCTCAGTTAGAAGAATAATATAAAATCTACTCCACAATAATTATCAGCTCGTGCAGATCATAGTTCGAGCAACCCATGAAGCCAGAAAAACTCCGCAATCGCACGGGCAAGCGTCTTTCGTGTCAATAACAATGCATCGTAAGAACGGGAAATCGAGGGGAAATCGCCGTAAAGATTCATGTTCTCGTAACTCGAGAGATTTCAGAATCGACTTCTTTATTCTCCACTTCACACGTGACGCCTATAACGCGACTTATCGACTTTTTTTCTGAATATGGCGTAACGAACGCCATAAAAACCTATCTTGGCCTTTTTGCTTTATACCACTATGATGCTTTACATCTTCTTCTCTCTCTTACGTATCAGTCAGTTATTCGCTTTGCTATCAATTTTTTATTAGAAAGTTTATTCAATGACGTATCAAGTGACATTATTTTATTGAGCATATAATAATAGATGCATCTTGCTATACGAAACTCATGCATACGAACGCTAGAGTTGACCTACTAAAGACAATGGTCGTCGATATGACACTGCCAACGATGATATAAAATCCGGAAAATTAACAAAATTTAGTGAATACAAAGGCTCTCTCTACTATGATAAACGTAGCTGGAGAATCTAATAGATAATTTCTACAGGATAAACTTTTATTTTCATTAATGCGTATCCTAACAAATTTTTTCATAATTTTATTATTTTTTACTTTTTAGTCACCATTTTACTTTTACCTCGAGAGTCCATCGTTAGCAGAACTAAGTAGGAACAGACAAGTGAGGTAAGACGGGCATTTGATAAGATGATGAACCAAAATAACCTAACCTGACCTATATTTGAATTCTATAATGTTCAACTGATAAGGATTAAATAAAAAAGAAGAGCAAGTGAAATATGTTTGCACTGCGTTGCATTTTCATCCATAATAAGTCTTTTTGTTCAAAAAAAAATTATTTTAGCTAATCCAAAAATAGGTTGAAAATCGATACAAAGATTCCACCTATCATTTTACAGTCACGATCAGAGACAGAAAGTTAAGTAAAAGCGCATAATAAAACTAACTCCTAACCAACGTGATTTATAGAATATTGTCAACTTTTATAGCTACTAATCGAAAATAAATTAATTTCTGTTAATGATTCACCAGATGTGCATATACTAATTTTTATCCCGATTCTATGATACTTTTTTGAAGTAATAAAAGTTTATTTTCCCATTCAAACTTAGAATCAAACATAAATCATACAACCGTCTCGGACCATACTTACTTTTTATTCAAAAGTAATTTCACAGTCTGAAGTGTAATTCAATCCGGCCTTGCATCTAATTTTAGTAAAAATACAAAGCATTTCTGTAACTGCTGTACAAAAAAAAAGGATAGCAAATGGAAGCATGAGACATAACGGAAGGATAAGCTTTCTTGTAAAAATTAGAATGGAATCAACTTATTGCTGTGAAGTTGCACTAAACATTTCTAAGACAGTGTTGCATATTTTGCTTGAATTTCGAATGAAAGCGATACTCTTTGTTTAAAGAGACACTTGCTTTGTAAAAAACGGACGAACAAATTACTTTTCGTCGTAATCCTAATGATGAGGATATATCCAGTTCTAAGTATAAATAATTCAAGATGAAGGTTTACTTGGGAAAAGGAAAAAGAAGACAAGCTCTCGGAAAACTCGTCTGCTGATACCTATTGATTTATGCACCTATTGAATTTTTGTGCAATATCGTCGATGATAAATGGCTCACATTTTTCTTTGGGGTATCAAAGATTTCCTCGTCGAGAATAAGCACGGAGCTCAGATTTAAATTGTAAATCTCATTCTATCTTCTAAAATATAACATTTAACGTGTGACGATCATGAATGAAATTTACATTCAAATCTTTTATTCAGGGTAGCGTGATCTATTATTAAAAGATGATATCGTTCTTTGCCCATCTGTTAGCTTATATTCTTAGTGGAGATTCAGTATCTTTAAAATCAACACACATCGTTATCTATTTTACCGATAAAAGCGTTCTTCCTGACGTTCATGTCTGACTCGTGTCCTTTATTTTTTACTTCATGAAAGCATCGAAACCCCACAAAGCAATATCAAAGAGCGAACGCCTAAGCAGAAATACGAACGATAATCCGACCGTACCGTACGTGAGCAGCGAAATAAGGGAGGGATTAATAACACATCACGTACAGATATAACGAAGCTTAAGTAAAGGGTGCGCATCAGCGATTAACCGATCATATCAATGAGTAATGCGTATAGCAATGGCTCACCGTCGAATTCAAAATAATAAAGTAATTTTCAAAAAGGAAAAAACATTCATGTAGTTCAAATTACATATGAGCACTATACATTTAAGAATGAATACCAAGTACAGTAGAAAATTAAATAAATCGTTAAAAGCTCCTTTTTGGCAACAAACAGTGTACTATTGTTAAAGTTGTTGTTATAATTATCTTAATTTCACACTAGGCTTGTGAATAAAAAAGCAAGCATTGCAACACACGAAAAAACAGGAATGGTATTGCTAACGAAAAACGAGATTGGCACCACTAAGAATATAAGTGTTCAAGAAGGAGAAACCTGGACAAAGGAATCGGTGAAATACCTAGGGGTGGCGCTGTACAGAAATCTTTCGTTCCGGGATCACCTCAGACAAGCGGTGGAGAGAGCGTTGATAAGGGTGGCGGCCTTTAGTCGAGTTGTGCCAAACATTAGAGGACCAAAGCCTGCGGAGCAAAAACTTCTTGTGGCAACTGTCCAGTCCATCATCCTGTACGAGGGGGAGAGATATGGGGAGACGCGATGGACAGCGAAAGAAAGAGGACGAGAATAGCTCAAGTCTGAAAAATAGGAGCACCAAGGCTTGCCCGTGCATATCGCGTGGTCTCGGCAGCAGCGAGAGTGACGACAGCGGGCATGGTTCCGATCGATCTTCCGGAAAAAGAAAGACCGCTGAGACACCTTATGGCGTAGGAAAAAAGGGCCGATGCTTGGGAAATAATCCGGGGACGCTGGCAACAAAAGGTAAAAGGAGCACAAGAAAGAAGGATGGACTGCGTGACGGGTAAAAAAAGTCGAGGATTGGGCTGAGCGACAGCACGGGGAGGTAGACGAGATTGTCAAGTTTGGTACAATGCAGATTAGTACAAGACTGGCTAGTTTGAGCCGGACAACGAAAGCGGCATTGCTTCCGTTGTTCCACGGAATGTATGGAAAATGTTTGATGGAAAACAATGGAGCTGCTCACGATTAGGTAAGACGAATAATCGAATTCTTTTGACGGTATTTGCGTCTTGCCTTCAACCATAACTAATTTTCGATCTAAACTTACGATTTAGTCGAGCATGTAGTGTGGAATCATCCAACATCATCTGGCATCCTGTAGAATCTGTATGTACGATAATAGGGTTCAGTAAACTGTATGATTTGAATGAATGGTTGGACATGTATTTCAGCAAAAAAACTAGGAAATATGAGCGAGAGTATATTGGGAGCTAATTTTATACCTGAAACTTTGGTGCGCAATACATTTGAATGAATAAACGAAAATATTTACTTCAACTTCAAAAAACACTTTCATGACACTAAAGTCTTGTATAACTAAAAATTACAAGAGAATCAGCAAATCAGGATTTAAAAACTGTCAATATAATAGCTGTATGGTCATTCAATAAAGCGAACAAAATCATAAAATAGTAATAAATCTTTCTTTACAGACACGATAAACTTTAAGGATCTGAAAAAATTTACAAACTCTTACAATACAATGGAGAATCTTGAGAAATCAAAGTGTACTATGTGCTTCTAGACGCTTCTTACTGGTTTTCGTGCATACGGCAGCTTGCCTAACAGTCAGTTTTCATCTAGTGCTCTTCTGGTTAGGTTGTATTGTTGGAGCTCTTTCTTAGCCTGCGTACACTTTTATCTCGTACTGTTCTCTAGTCTAACTCAAAAGAGTGTACAATTTTTAGCTCTTTTTGCGTTATTGTAAAAGTAGTGTGAGATTTATAATGGTTTCATCGTTCTTTTTCGTCTCATTTAAATAGCATATAGCTATAATATCAAAATATAGTTTTTTACATATTATTTTCTGAGTAATTCGTAATTTTCAGTTATAAAACTCTATTGTTGTTGGATTTTACAAGCTTTTTCATAGTCAAGGTAAATATTTTTGTTCATTCAACCATGTCGTACATCATAAAGTAGTGTATAAGATCGGCTCCAAACCAACCAGTTTTTTTCTTCTCATATCACATGTCGTTATGTAAATGGCTATTAAACCATTTATGTTGATCATACTGATTATTAAACTTTATTATTTTACATACACATTCAATAGAATGCTAAAAGTTTATTGTGGTTTGACTTCTTGTCTGACTGGCGATTAAATGTTAGAATCAAGTATGTACAAAATATGTTGGCTATTTGCCTGACCCAACTACGAATACTGAGTTAGTACAATGCCGATTTGGCAGTGAAAGCCGAAGTAGCCAGCAACTTATTAAAAAAAAGTACAGCGCCGAATACTACCCATGTAAAAAAACGCTATGTCCAGACTATGCTTTGACTATGCATGATCCCAGCATAGTCTATGTCCAGAATTGAGTAAGCATAATCAAGACATATCAAGACATATCAAGACATAATCAAGACGTATACGTTTGCTCGGAACTCTCAGGAGCCATGTCAAATCAGCACGGCAAGATGCTACGTCAATGAATATTACTAGCCTTCTGTAATATGCACTGCAGAATACTAACGCAGCACATGAATGCTCATACTACAGTTGCATCAGAGTTCTCGATCTCTGCGTAACTATTATTTCAACTTAAATAAGACAAATATGTACAATAGGATGTTAAAAATCAGAATATTTAACTTGTTTTGGATATTGGTCGAGTAAAATCGTGAGTAATGTTAATCGTGTGCCTGACTGACTCTTGAGCTGCACTACTGATTTGTACTTTATGTTTTATGTACAAACAAAAAAATCGGTCAGAGAACAAATTGAGGAATTCAAACATACGGCTGACTTGTATTCTTGAGCTGCACTACTGATTTTGCTTGATTTTCAAATGGATTTATACATGTATTATAGTGCGTTGACCACCATCCGGGTTATTTGCACTTAATTTTTTTAATGTATACTTGTATTGATGTATACACTCGTAGAACATTTAACATTGATGCTTACAGATCAAGTAGCGCTGTTGCGGCACATGCAAGTATGATATTTCTATATATTAGAATATCATTGTATATTTTTCGGGTTTGATCGCAGATACAATACATCACGTAGTTGCAAACTATCGTACGTATTACATGCTTAGTATTATACATTATCGTTTTCTTAACATTGTAACTGTATAGGTAGTTCTTTTTTATAACGGTTAGGTTAGGAAGGTTGAGTTTTTTGTCAAACTTGTGAGTTCTCATGCCGAGCCAGAGCGCACAGATAAAACTGAGTGATCTGATCAGGATTTGAGCTCACCACCTGATTTTTATACAGATAAAAAAACTGTCACAGAACTAGTAAGACTATGCTATTCAAGGAATTCAATCGTAAGTCTGACTGACTCTTGAGCTGTTCGACTAGTTTTATTTAATCTTTGATGAACACAAAAAATAATGTCTCAGAGCAACTAGAGCTGTGCAATTCAAAGATTTGCCCACGTGCCTGAGTAAATCATGAATTGCACTACTGATTATTACTTTATTTTTCATGTAGAAACAAGTCATCCGTGACAGAACAAGTGAAGCTGTGCAATTTGAAAAATTTCATCGTGTTTCTGACGAAGTCTTGAGCTGCACTACTGACTTTACCTAATGTTTCAAGTAGAAAAAAATTATCGGTCCCAACATATCTAGAGCCACACCATTTGATGGATTCGATCGTACTTCTGACTGACTCCTGGGGCTCACTACTTATTTAACTCAATTTTCGATGCAGAAAAAAAAAACGTCCTAAAGCAACTAGAGGAGTGCAATTTAATGGGTTTGACCATGCGTCTCACTAAATCATGAGTTGTACTCCTAGTAAGTAACTTATTTTTTATGCAGAAAAAAGTAATCTGACACAGAACATGTAGAGCTGTGTCATTTCAAAGATTCCGTCGTGCCTCCGACAAAATCTAGATCTGCACTACTGATTTTCCATAATTTTTTGTACAAAAAAATAATCTGTTACAGAGCGACTAAGTATATTAGAGCTGCACAATTTAAGGGATTCGATCGCACGGCCGACTAAATCTTGAGCTTTGCTACTTACTTGTATTTATTTTTTAATTTTGATTTGTATTTATTTTTTGTATTTGTTTTTTAAAAGTGATGTCTCAGAGAAACTGGATAAGTTCAATTTAAATGATTTTACTACGTGTCTGGCTAAATCATGAGTTGAACTACTGATTGTTACTTTCCTTTTCATGTAGAAACAAGTCATCCGTGACAGAACAAGTGGAGCTGTGCAATTTGAAAAATTTCAGCGTGTTTCTGACGAAATCTTGAGCTGCACTACTGACTTTACTTAATGTTTCAAGAAGAAAAAAATCATCGGTCCCAACATATCTAGAGCTGCACCATTTGATGGATTCGATCGTATTTTTGACTGACTCTTGAGGTTCATTACTTATTCAATTTAATTTACTATGCAGAAAAAAACCATCTTAAAGCAACTGTAGGAGTGGAATTCAACAGGTTAGACTATGCGTCTGACTAAATCATGAGTCATACTACTAGAAAATACTTCATTCTATGTGCAAAAATAGTAATCTGTCACAGAACAAGTAGAGCTGTGCCATTTATAAAATTCCATTCAAAATGTTGAGCTGCTGTACTAATTTTCCTTGATTTTTTTGTGGAAAAAGGAATTTGTTACAGAACGACTGTTACAGAGCGACTACACTAGAGCTGTCCCATTTGAGGTATTCGATCGCATGGCTGAATAACTTTTGAACTTTACTACTTACTTTAATTTATTTTTCATGTTGGAAAAATGTAGTATCTTAGAGAAACTGAATTTCGATTTGAATGATTTGACTACGCGTCTGACTAAAACCTGAGTTATACTGCTGATTATAACTTTATTTTTATGTAGAAATAAGTATCTGTCACTGAACGAGTAAATCTGTGCAATTCGAAAAATTTCAACAGGCACCTGACGAAATATTGAGCTGCACCACTAATTTATTTTACTACCTGCATTAGAAAAAAAAAATATTGCACAAAACATCTTGAACTGTACCATTCGAGAGATAATCGCACGACTGGCTGATTTTTGAGCTTCACCACTTATTTTGATTTATTCTGTATGCAGAAAAAAAAATGATGTCTCAGAGCAACTAGAGGAGTGGTATTCAATGGCTTCAATAATAAGTCTGACTAAATCATGAGTTGCGCTACTGATTAATACTTTATATTTTATGTAGACGAAAATTATCCGTTATAGAACAAGTAGAGCTGTGCAATTTAAAAATATATTACACGTCTGACTGAATCTTGAGCTGCACTACTTGTTTTACTTTATTTTGATGTAGACAATAATAATGTCTCAGAGCAACAAGAGGTGAGCAATTCAATGGGTTTGACCATGCGTTTGACTAAATTATGAGTTGTACTACTAATTTTCATTTTATTCTGTATGGAGGAAAGAGTTATGTCACAGAACAACTAGAGCTGCATCATTTGAGGAATTCGATCGTGCCTCTAACTGAGCTGCACTAGCGATTTCGACTAATTTTTTTTAATTAAGAATAAATGATGTTCTACAGAACAATAGAACAGTGTCATTTGAGGAACTTGATAATGCATCTGACTATATTGTCACCAGCACACTAATTTTTATTTCATTCGATAAATTGAATGTTTTGTATGTACACAAATACCATTACCTATTTGGACCAAGTAACCATCAGCCAAATTAACTCTGACCATGAACGCGCAGCAAATAAAGTTTACGTGATAAACGCTGCCAAGCTATCCTCCTCAGTTCACGAATTTCCAATCAATTTCACCGAAAACCCAGCGGTACAATGATATTCAGAATGATAAACGCTACAAAACTCGCTAAACGATTTATCAGAGCTAGAAAAATGCTTGCAAGAAAAAGTTCAACTAATACACATCGCACGCTCATCGCCCCCTCGATTGCACGTGGAATCGCAAATTCGAACGCCATCCCCCACATATGCCCTTTCCGCTTGTGTACATATACACGTGTACCAAAGCCAGACGATCGAACAGCCAAAAGAGAGGAAAAGAGAAAACTACCTGTATCATACTCCCTCCTTTGTACGATTATACAACGACCAGAGGTACAACCGCTCGACACCCAGGATTATTAGCTGAATGTGCGCCGCGACACCAGTTGTACACCCACACCTCCTGTGCATATTGTCATAGTATTTGTACATGCATTGCTGGCAGGTGGCGATAATCACAACAGAGGAAAATGCGGGAGCTTTCTATCTGCGTATCACAACAGTCGCAGTAACGGCAGTAAAATCGGAATATGAAGCACAGCACGGGTCATAGCGCATGTCAAGCTCCAAACAAGTAGAATCGACATACAGCACCGACACGACCAACCCTTCCTCACCCCACTACTCTGGCTCTGCTGTGCTATACGGGCCGTCTGTAGCGGTCAGCTTTGGTTCTGCGTTACTCGTGTTACACAAGCTTTTTTTCCTCTTCCATGTTTTCTTCCACGCTGGGGGCTTACGATTCATTGATTTTTAAAATCTGTTTCCATCTGTTTTTTCGTCTCTCTATCTCCCATCGGTCAAGAGTTTTGGTGCTGTTCTTTTAGTTTATTAATTCCTCTGTCTCGCGCTCCCGAATCAGGAGAACGTGCATTTATCTTTTTTTTTTTCTATTCTCACAGAACAGGGTCGGATAATATTGGCTATTAAATGGGATAAGAGGAATCAGCTTATGTAAAGGGGAACTGCTACTATTATAGCAACCGAAGGAGTTATCAGAGAATCTCCTTTTTACGAGCCTGAGTAGCTATACCATTACTATTACGACCATCGTTATCATAACTACAATCATGAAAATTGTTTCATTCGTTAGAGAACTATGCAGCAACAACAGCCAAAGCAGTTATCAGAGCTCATCGAGAGTCAACCTTAGGAAGCGTGATTTAACATACCGATAAATTACAAATGTCTAGCTGCAATTTATCGTTGGAATTCAGCAAAAATTATATTTTATTTGTTGTAATAGTCCTCACTGCACTCGGTGTTAAGTACTTGAGGATCAAGTGAGCAAACTCTTAATTTAAGGCTGGATGCATCGATTAACTATCCAGCAGTTGCTTCATAGATTTACAGTTATCAGTCGGCTGAATACTCCATGTACGATGATAATTAATTAATCGTGCAGCACACCCTTGACTATTTGTTCACCCTACGTTCTCTCGTTTTTCCGCGATTTTTTTTTCAGTGCTTCGATTGTAACATCGATTCATCAATCGTCAAGTTATTTCACTTCTCGATGAAGCACCGACCGTTTATTATCCTCGACTGCTTCATCAATTCTGATATCGAGGGAGCTTGTTTTTATTTGATTTATTGCGCTGAAACATAGTTTCTACTATTTCCAGGAATTTTGTTCTATTATATTTAGTTAAAATTGCTCGGAAAGGTTCGATTCAGTAAGGGAGTCTTTCAGAGTCAAACATTTTTGAGGGAACCTACGATGAATGGTTATTTAGTGTTCGAGTATGTTACCAAAAATGCACTTGAATCCAGACCTACGTTTTTGACTCTGCCTACATGAATATTCTAGCACAGCAAGAAATAACTATCCATCAGTGGAATGGGTGATTTATTAATGGATTAGAACCTTTATAAATAAGTGAAGAATACTTTTTTTTTCATTGCTTACTCTGTAAGATAGAGTAATATGCGAGTGTACTTTGGACAGCATGCTTCGCGTAGGGTCTTTTATTTGACTTGCTTGTGAAAATTATGGTCAAATTTGAATGATGGCTACTGAGTAAGCCATTTTAGTGATTGAACCATGCACGGATGGAGATGATATTTTATTGATTTTAATCAATACTGAAATGTAAATTGTAATCTGGCAAAAACATGTATATTTAGCATAAATAAATCATTTGAAAAATCAAACATTCCCACTAAATGTTGAAAAGTAGCTCAAGAATAGTGACAAACACAAACTTGTGTATCGTATTGTTATTACTTTCGCTACGTCGCTCTGGAATCGAAAGTGTAAATCCTTGTAAAATATCAATGGTGACAACAAAACTGCACAGGCATAGTAACAGCTAAACATTATCTGCCTGTTCAAAAATAATTGTACCATCAATGTCTATGTAATGTTATCTCATAGTTATAAAACGGATACACGTAACAATAACGGCGGCAATAATGACAGCAGTACCAATAAAAATAGCAATCAAAGAGGAAAAGAAAAAAGGAACGCCGGAAATAGACCGGCGCGTCGTCGTTACCATAAGTGGATATAGCAATAACGATAATTATCGAGAGCGTCAGCCTCTCGTGTGTCTTGCTGGAAGTGTGGGTGCATCGACCGGACTGCTGGAGTGTTGTATGGCGCGGCGCGTTTAATTGCCACTGCCATTCTCGTGGATGGCGACTATCACAATGTGAGAAAAGTTTTAAAGGTGTATATATATGCATACATGTATGTATCAAGCCAGTTGGCGGAAATTTTACAGCTCAGTTTTATGCCACTGCAGATTTGTCGACTGCTTAAACTGAGAAAGAGAGAGGAAGGTATAGCGGAATGCTATCGTGATCTTTTATCACTATGCGTTTGTGTGTACGTATACTTGGTGAATGAGAATTTTTTGGTCGAATCGAAGTAGCAATCAGTTCAAAGGTAGAATCGTAAAATATCAGACGTATGATAAGTACTGGTTTACATTTATTAGAGTTTATTTTCATAAAGTGTTGATTATACAGCCCATGTATGGTAAAATTTGAAGGTACCAAAAAAAATTGTTTACCAATCAATTATTCATCAATAAATTTATTCGTAATGTTACCATGGTAAAAAGTATAATATCGAAAGTGTCTGGTTTTAATTTTTAAATGTTTAAAAATAATACTTTCGATTGATTACTCATCTTAGCGAAATCAAATTAAACTACTGCATAAGAAAAATGATTGATTTGGCTGCTTTGAGAGATATTGATGTTATAAAGGAAAAAAAACATTGTATTATGCCATTGAATCAGGCCATTTTTACGAATGGCTGATTGCGCAAAATTAGCTACTTGAGTGCTTGCCGGAACAAAGAACTAGAGACAGCTAATCGGAACTCTTTTTTCCGTACCTGCGATAAGGCGACATTAGTGCAGCTGATTGTTGAATCGGATAATAGGATTGCATAGTTAAAATGCTAAATCGGTCAGCCTGCAGCAAGAGAGCTGATATTAAAGCTGGCGTATAGAATTCACCGCGTTCTGTTTTTCCGTATGGCTAGTACGTGACTCGATTGTAGAGGAAGCATTATATTGGTAAAAAATAAAGTCATGTAAAAAACGAGTTACATACATTTTTTTTTTTTTTTATGTAAGAAATATAAAAATTTACAGTTCAGAGAAATCGTGTAGCAGTACGCGGGCACGTGAGTAAGATAAAACTTTTTGAAATAAAATATCATAATAAACAATTAATTGATATTCATTATTAAAAGATACGGACATTGGTTGTGCTGGTGAAAAAAACTAGACATTATGAGAAAAAGAGATGCTCCCACCCAGATAAACCGTGATATAATTTATATTGACTGATTGCTTTCAATGCCATTAGAATTATTTTACTAAAATTCAATACTGAGATCATTAGAATCATGAATACATTCTTAATCGTCAACTTATTTTCGAGCTGTAAGACTTTTAAAAGCTCCGGCCATTTAAGTACACACAGAGCCACATCTCGATGGTTGCACGAAAATTCCGAGCCATTAAAATTTTGATACCCCGAGTGGCAAAGTTTTCTTCGCTCTTGTTGGGGAATGGGGAAGAAAAGGGGGATAGAAACAAAGAGAAAAGTATAGTCCGGCGACGCGCAATCTGGCGCAGGGGAAACACAATAAGTTATCGATCTCTTCCTTGGTAAAGTAGAAAGTTTCGTCTCCGCCGTCACTCGAAGGAGATAGAACAGGCATGCCCATCTGACGCTTGGACTTTTTATGCTTAATAGTCGCACCTTTCGCTGGCTAGGGTATGCCAACTTTCGAAACTTGGTAACTTTGGCATGGAAGAATAAGTCAGAGCTGGGGCAGTAGTATAGTACTGTGGTTTTATAAGTGGTGCGCATCACCATTCAAAGAGGCTACGACTCTAAGCGAATCATCTCCGACAAACTGTTGAGAAAGTTCTACTTTTTTTGTATGCTACAGGTAACGAAACTCAGCTTGTTCATAGCGAAATCAGTTTCAATGATAATTTTCGTTGTCTTGTTATACTTGTCGATTTATTAAAAATAATTTTTGAAGTCAAACATTTTTCAAGCCTTTTTTCAACAAAAATTCAGAGTCATCTCTTTTATACCTGAAATTCTGAGTTGTCCCTTTGTACCTAGA
>JAPYYV010002585.1:0-20356 GCA_030522625.1 Copidosoma aretas
GGGGGGGGGGGGGGGGAGAGGGGGGGGGGGGGGGGGGGGGGGGGGGGGGGGGGGGGGGGGGGGGGGGGGGGGGGGGGGGGGGCCAGGTAAAAATTGACTATCGTCAAAAACACGTAAAAATCAACACGATAGGCCCGTTATTTGAGGGGGGTGAGGGGGGTGAGGGGGGCGAGGGGGGGGGGGGGCTGAGGAAATTAGAGTCCTTACAACTATACATATATAGTAAGATATATATATACATACAAATTATTAACAGATCTATTTATTTTTACGTATACGTATATTTAATTATTTTAATTTATACATACATATTTATGCAAAAATTCAAAATAGTTAAAACATATTTAAAAAAAAGTATTTACTTATTCATTAGATTATTTATATATAGCGGCATAGCATGACCTCTGGTACGGCACCGTCCCAGTGATGAGCGGTGGCTGAAATGAAACAGTAAATACGCTCATGGGCGACAAGGCGTGAAATAACGAACGTAGCGGATTTAAGTTTAAGTACAAAGGCTTTATTTAAATGATAATTATACAAAATGGATGTGTACAAAAATCACATCTAGCGTACGTATAAACTTAAGCATAAAGTTAGGCAACAATAATAATGTCCTCGATCAAATAAAATACACATTTAAGCGACTCAAATTAAGCAAATCAAATATGGGCTAAAACAATGTTAATAGGGCATTTAAGCCAATCAAACAATGAATTAAAGCAATTTTAATAGATCATTTAGACCAATCAAAAAATGAATCAAAGCAATGTTAATAGGGAACTTAAGCCAATCAAAAAATGAATTAAGCAATGATAATAAGGCATTTAGGCCAGTCAAATATGCATTGAAGCAAACAAAGATAATTAATGCCACACGGGCCTGCAAGCGCGACACGCAGGATGGTGGATTTCCTGTTAGCACCAGAAGGACCAAGAGACTCGGTCGATCCAGCGCCAAGCAGAGAATGCCTCCGCATATGTGCGCTCTCAGAGCCGAAGGTTCGTCTTGACTCCTTTGCGGTACGGACTGATGAAGATTTTCGGCGCGGGAGCGACGGTGTGAGGAACACCATAGGCCTTTCTCGGTCTCTGTCTCTCACGCGGTGATCTACGTGCTGCTCACATTGCGCGCGCCTATTCAAACAAAATTGTGGTTGGTATCGAATTAGTTAATGAAATATTATATCGGAAGAAAATCAAATACCCCCTGTTGTTGCACATCGTTCTACTGACAAACTATCGCGTGAAGGCTAGTCGGTTCCCATATACATAGTTATTTTAATTTATATATACATGTATATGCGAAAATTCGGAATAGTTAAAAAATCTTTTAAAAAAGTATTTATTTATTTATCAGTTTAATTATATTTACTTATTTAATCACACACATACATACAAATTTAAATCAGATCTATTTATTTTAACGTATACATATATTTAGTTATTTTAATTTGTACATAAATATTTATGAAAAAAAAAATTCGAAACAGTTGAAAAAAAAGGTACAAAAAGCCATACTAATATTATTTACTTGTAGATTTATTTATTGTTACATATATACACCTTTTTTCGCTCTTCTAAAAACCAGTTTTCCTAAGAGCCATATGGTGTAAAAAACCAGTTCACGCAACCACCTCACGTTGTACATCGGATAATATTTATGATGACAGCTTTACAAATATTAAATAAATTTACAATTAAGTTTGATACTTTGCGGTAATTGTACTTCCAAATAGAATTTATCGGCTTATAAGGTTGTTAAGTTTAATAGCATTAGTTTTATAGATTCCAAGCCATGATAGTTGTTTTGCTGTTGGATTTCCTGTCGGTTCAGTGGATTTTAAAGTGTTTTTTAAGGTTATGTCAAAAACTGGACGTGCGGGAAGGAAAAAGACCTCGAATTCGGATTAAGCGACCCTATAAACATATAGTACACATAGTCAGACGCCCAGGCTGGTAAATTTTTTTTTTTAGTTTTAGTGGACTTCAAAGGGTTTTTTGAGGTTATCAAAAACTTGACGTGCTTGGGTGAAGTATAACTTTGATTTGGATTCAACGACACCGAAAACATATAGTATACATAGTCAGACCTCCAAGCCGACATTTTTTTTGTGTGGCTGTGTTATTATTAAAAAAAACTAAGATTTAGTACAGGGTCATTTAGTTTTACGCTTTAATATTGTAGTTTATTTGTAATCGTTATTGCAAAAGAGAGTCAAGATAGAGAAAAGGGTCATTAGGTTATATGCTCTTATTCGTTAGTATATTGATAATCATTACTGCACCGAAAAATCAAGATTTTGTACAAGGTTATTACGTTTTATGCTCTTATATTATAGTTTATATACAATTATTGATGCAAAAAAAATCAAGATGCAGTAAAAATTTATTTTCTTTGATGCTTTTATCTCGTAGTTTATTTGTAATTATTATTGCAAAAAAGGATGAAGATGCAGTACAGGGTCATTAGATTATATTCTCTTGATTTATATTATATTTATAATCATGACTGCGACCAAGAATCAATATGTAGTACAGGGTCATTTGGTTTTATTCTTTTATATTATAATTTACTTGTAATTATAATTGCAGATGAGAATTTAGATGCAGTACTGGGTTATTAGGTTATATGCTCTTATGTCATAGTTCATACATAATGAGTACTGCAATGTAGAATCAAGATGCACTGCAGGATCATTAGCTTTATGCTTTTATCTTATAGTTTATTTACGATAATGATTGCAATAAAGATCTACCATGCAGTACAGGGTCATAAAGTTTTATCCTCGTATATTATATTATATTTGTAATCATCCTTACAAAAAAAATCAAGATGCAGTTTGGTGTCATTCGGTTTTATGCTCTTTCGTTATAGATTATTTACAGTTATTATTGCAATGAAGAATAAGGATTCACTACAGGGTCTTTAGGTTTTATGCCTTTATGTTATAGTTTATTTATAATTATAATTGCACAAAAGAATCAAAATGTAGCACAGGTTCATTAGATTTTATAAGCTTTTTTTATAGTTGTTGTTAATAATGATTGCAATAAACAATTAAGATGCACACAAGGTGTCTAGGTTTAAACTGCTATGTTATAGTTTTTTGATCATCATTATTTCAAAAAACAATTAAGAAACAGTACAATGTCTTTATATTGTATGCGCTTTCGTTATAGTTTATTTATACTTATTATTGCAATAAATAATTAGGATGCACTACAAAGTCTTTAGGTTTTATGCCTTTATGTTAAAGTTTATTTGTAATTATACTTGCACAAAACAATCAAGATGCAGCACAGGTTCATTAGATTTCATAAGCTTTTGTTATAGTTTGTTTAGAATTATGATTAAAAGAAATAATTAAGATGCACTACAAGGTGTCTTGGCTTGAACTGCTATGTTATGGTATTTTTATCATCATTATTTTAAAATAGGATCAAGATGCAGTACAGGGTCTCTAGATTTTTGGCTCTAACGTTATAGGTTATCTATATGCATTCTTGCAAAAAAGCATCATGATGCAGTAGGGGGTCATTAAGTTTTATGCTCTTCTGTTATGGTTTATTAATAATCATCACTGCGATAAAGAATCCGATGCAGTACAGGCTTATTAGGTTTGACGCTAATGTTATGGTTCATCAATTAGTACGATTCCAATTAAAAATTGAGATACACTACAGGGTCTTCAGGTTTCTGCTCTTATGTTATAATTTTTTTATAATCATTACTGCACAGAAGAATCAATATGTAGTTTAGGGACATCAGATTTCATGCTATAATGTTTATTATTCATTTATTTATTTATCCATCAACGGGATTTCTCCTTTCTACACAAGAAATGAAATAATTATTGAAGTAGTTATTGCCGTAACACCAACACAAATAACAAAATATGATATGAGGGGTACGTAGGAAGTGATTGCTGAGACTGTTGTTCTACAATTTTAAGAGATTGAACTTCTCCAAAATTCGAGAGGACTTGGCTGTGGTGGACTGGAGTTGTGCTCTCAAAAATCTAAATTTAGATGATATGGTACAGCAGCTAACCAGGACTACTTATAATTAAATTACGGCTAATGTTACGTATTTTTAAGTGGGAAGCAGTACATACTCTCCACAGTTTGATAGGAACATCAAAGAAGCCATAGACTCAAAGAAGAAGTATCACCGTTTATTCAAGAATCACAAGACTGATTATTTATATTCTAAATTTCGGGATCAGCGTGCAGCGAGCAAACAAATGTATTCAATAGCATTTAGTAACTATATCAATAAGATAGAATCGGCTATTTATTTAAATCCAAAAATATTTTGGCACTTTGCGATACCAAGTATTGTGTTAGACCAGTGTTACTTTATTATGATTGAGCTACTCCACATTATTTTTAATTTTTCTCTATCTTCAGGTCATTTTCCTTTAATGCAGTATGACTTTTTCATAAGGCCTGTACATCAAAAGAGTGATAAAAACTTGTATATAATTACAGACCAATTTGTATACCTTATGCACTATCTAAACTATTTGATTGTATAATAGAATCTAAGTTATGGGGAATTTTGGGCCTATGCATCCCTGATTGTCAACTTGGATTCAGATCTGGCATATCTACCATAAAGAATCTTATCGTTTACAGATGAATATATTATTGATGCGTTGAGCAACAAACTTCAAGTTGACTCTATCTTTACAGACTTTCAGGGAGCTTTTAATTCAATAGACCATTCTTTTGTGATGTCCAGGTTGAATGAGTGTGTTATTGGTGGCAATCTCCTAAAGTACTTTCTAATTAATAAAAAATTAATAGTTATAATTGGTAATCACATTTCACAAGATGTACTGGCCACCTCAGGAGTCCTCCACGGCACTTATTGCGCTTCCTTACTCTTTAGCCTTGCAGTCCATTCTGTAGTTAACTTTATCCGGAATGCACGTATAGTGATGTAAGCTGATGATTGAAAGATATTTAAATCAGTCAAGTTGCTTAAAGAGGCCAAAGGGCTTTACGCTGTCCTGGAGGCTGTCGGAATTTGGTCACGCAACACAAAACTGGTTTTTCATATTGAAAAATGTGTTATTATCACCTTTCTAACTGGTACACCTGTGTATCTGATTGTGCACGATTATTATTTAGACAATTACATTATGAACCGCGCAGACACAGTCAGGGACCTGGGTCTTACCTATGACAACAAGCTCCAGTTTTGTAGCCATATCAAGACATCTGTAGGAAAGCATCAAAGGATTTGTCTTACATTATGCGCATTTCAATTGACTTCAAACAATTGGATACTTTTGAAATTTTATACTTTTCATACGTTCTCTAGATCTATTCTCACATTTGCCAGTTCGGTGTAGTACCCAACCACTCTGCAACTATACGACATGCTGGAAAAAGTTCAACATAAATTTCTCCGATATATAGCATTCGAAAGTGGTAAATCCATGCATGGATTTTGTCATGATTACGCACCTGTAGCCCGTGAGCTTAAAATCTGCTTAATCACGTCCTTATTTGGAACTCTTGATTCTGTGTTACGATTATTCACGAAATTGTAATCGCGCCTGAATTAGTAAATCGCATGGTACATTACCAACTTACTAGAAACCTAAGAGATAGACAGCGAATATTCCATACTGTTCTTAGAAATAAAGAATAGGATATTAGATCGTTCATTGCTAGATCATGTACAATCATACACACAGATGCTAATATTTTCGAGTTTCTACAAGTACATCATGGTCAGATTGAAGGTTTCATTACTCGGAATTTACGGAAATATAAGTAACGTGTTTTCGATTACTTTTTTTGTCTACTTATACATTATATATTACATAGTATAGCATAGTTCATCTAATTTTACAAAGAGTAGTCTCAGCAATCACGTCATGCGTACTCCTAATATATTATGTTATTTGTAATCGTGATACGGTAAAGAACTTCTCCAATACTTATTTCATTTCTTATGTAAAAGGTAGAAATCCCGTTAATGGATAAATAAATAAATAAAAAAATAAGATGAAAGCATAAGACCTACTTACCTAGTACTAAATTTTGAATTTTTTATAATAATAATTACAAACGAACTATGGCACACCAGTACAAAACCTAATAACCTTGTACAGCACTGTAATTCTTTATTGCAATAATATTATAAATAATCTATTACATTAGAGCATGAACCTTAAGACCCTGTAGTACGTCCTAATTGTTTATTTCAATAATACATATGAACAAACTGTAACAAAAGCTTATAAAATCTAATAAGCATTTTGATTCTTTATTGCAATAATTATTAATAAAAAACAATAAGATAAGTGCATAAAACCTTAAGGCCCTGTGCTGCATCTAAATTTTGTAATGCAATAATGATTTGAAATCTACTATATTATTAGTGCATAAGACCAAATGACCCTGTATTTCATCTTAATTTTGTTTTTAAACCATAATATACGAGCGTAAACCTAAAGATCCTGTAGCACATCCTTATTCTTAAATGCAATCATAATTAAAAATAAACTATAACCAATAATAATTATAAATGAATTATAACATAAGGGCACGAAATCTGATTATCCTGTAGTTCATTTTAATTCTTTTTTGCCGTAATGATTATAAATGCATTACAACATAAGAGCATAAACCTAAAGACCCTGTAGTGCATCTTCATGTTTGATTGCAATAATAATTATAAATAAACTAAAACAACAGCGCATAAAACCTAAAGATCCTATACTGCATGTAATTCTTTTTAGCAATTATGATTATTAATAAACTATAACAGAAGAGCATAAAACTTATTGACCCCGTACTGCGTCTTGATTTATTTTTTACATAAATCATGATATTAACTATAACATAAAAGCATTAAACTTTATGACCTATCACTGCATCCTAATTTTTTTTACAATAATGATTATAAAGAAACTGTAACGTAAGTGCATAAAACCGAATAATCTACTGCATTTTTTTTAATTTGTAATAATGATAAAAAAAAACTATAACATACGATATGAACCTGTGATAGTTTATTTATAATTCTCATTGCAAGAAAAGAAATATGATGCATCAAGGGGTCATTAAGCTCAATGCATGTATGTTATGGTTTATTTGAATTTATTATTAAACATAAATATTAAGATTCAGTACAGGATTATCAGGTATTGTGCTCTTATATCGTCATTTATTTATAATTATTATTGCAAAAGAGAATCAAGATACAGTACAGGGTCATGAGGATATATGCTCTTGTGTCACATTTCATATATATTTATACTTGCAAAAAACAATCAGAATGCAGTACAAAGTCTATGAGTTTAATGCACTTTCGTTATAGTTTATTTATAAGTATTATTGCAATAAATAATTAACATGCACTGGTGGGTCGTTCTTTTTTATGTTATAGTTCATTCATAACAATTATTGCAAAATGAAATCACGACATAGGACAGGGTTATTAGGTTTCATGCACTCACGTTACAGTTTATTTATATTCATGATTTTAAAATGAATCAGAAAGCAGTGCTGGGTCATAAGGTTTAATGCTCTTACGTTATAGTTGATATAACTAAAATTGCAACAAAAAATCAAGATGCAGTACGGGCTATATGGGTTTTAGGTATAATGCTCTTATGTTATAGTTTATTTTTAACTATTGTTGCAATTTAAAAATTTAGATGTAATACATGGTTTTAAGGTTTATTCTCTAATTTTATAATAAATTTAAAATTATTATTGCAAATAAAAATCAAGAGGTAGTATGTCATTCGGTTTTATGCTATTATAATATAGTTTATTTATTATCATTATTGCTTTACGGAATCTAGATGCAGTACAGGATCTTAAGGCTAAATGTGCTTCCGTTATAGTTTATTTATGATGATTATTGCAATATAGAATTACAATACCCTACAGGGCCTTTAGGTTTTATGCTCTTATGTTATAGTTTATTTGTAATTATTATTGGACAAATGAATTAAGTTGCAGTACAAGGTCATTAGATTTTATAAGCTTCCGTTACAGTTGAGTTGTATTTAATTCCACAATAAATAATTAAGATGCACTACAGCATCTTTTTGGTTATGCTCGTAGATTATTGAGTATTTATGATTATTATTGTAATGAATAATAAAGATTCTGTGTGGGGTCATTAGTTTTATGCTCGCATGTTATTGATTGTTTGTAATTATTATTGCAAAACGAGTGAAGATGCTGCACAGGGTTAAAAGGTTTTCTACGCTTTTGTTACAGTTTACTCAAATTGTTATTGCTATAAAGAATTAAGATAAACCAGAGGGTCATTAGGTTTTATGCATACATCTTATAGTTCGTTATTATTTTTGCGAAGAAAAATTACGATGCAGTAGAGGGTCATTGCGTAAGTTGCGAAGAAAAATTACGATGCAGTAGAGGATCATCAAGATTTAGTATAGGGTTTTGAAGTTTTTGTGCTCTAATATTATAGTATATTTATGATCCTTATTGCAATAAGGAATCACGATGCAGTTTAGGGTCAATAGGTTTTATGCCCTGATGTTACTGTTTATTAATAATAATTGTTGCTATAAACAGTTACGATGCTGTTCACTTTGTTTAGGTTTTATGCCGTTATGTTACAGTTTATTTATAATAATTCTTGCTAAATTAAATCAATATTTAATACTGGGTTTTTAAGTTTTGTGCACTTTTCTAATAGTTTATTTATAATTATTATTGCAATGACAAATCAAAATGCACTACAGGGTATTTAAGTTTAATGCTTACATATAATAGTTTTGTAGTAGTCACTAATGCACAAAAAAATAAATATCAAGTACAGGGTCATGAGATTTTATAAGCTTTCGTTATAGTTTGTTGAGGATCATTATTGCAATGAAGAGTTCAGATGCAGTACAGGGTCTTCATATTTCATGCGCTTTTGTTATACTTCATTTATAATTATCATTGTAATAAAAAATTAAGATGCACTGCGGGCTCTTTAGGTTTTATGCTCCTGTGTTATAGTTTACGTATAATCATTATTGCAATAAAGAATCAAGATTTAGTACAGGGTCATCAGGTTTAATGCTCATATCTTATAGTCAATCAATAATTATTATTGCAAACAAGTATTAGGATGCAGTACAGCGTCTTCGAGTTTCATCCGCTTTCGTTGTAGTTTATTTATAATTATTCTTGCAATAAAGAATAGAGATGCACTACAGGATCTTTAGGTGGATGCTCTTCTGTTATAGTTTATTCATACCCATTATTGCAATTAAGAATCACAATGCAGTGCAAGGTCATTAGTTTTTATGCTTGTATGTTATGGTTTGTCTGTATTTATTTTTACTGTTATGTACGGGATCAGTAAACTTGGAACACACTTGTTAGAGTTAAAGTGGCGTTTATGAATCTATTCATAAATCTGAAATACAGTTAAGACTTACAGAAGAATCAGAGATATAATCAAATACTTAGGTAATCTTAGTGTTACGTGTGCTCTTGGCCGAGCCAGAGAGCAATCTGAAGCTATATATATATTGTAAGGAAGGCTAGATGCGCTAGCGCTGCTTTGCGTGTCGACATTAAAAAGTATTCAATACACAACTTTTCTTCCCTCTTTTTATCAATCTATTTTTTTTACGAAGGAGGGAAATTACGCGGCGGTCGTCGATCCCTAGTTGATAGGCGTACTTGAATAGGATTCGCGTTATTCAGAGGTGGGGTCCTGGGCGGTGACGGTTCCGGTCTGTGCAGCGGCGCGGGCGCACAGTGGGGACAAACGCATTTTTTTGTGAATAAATAAAATAGCACGTGCTGTACTGAACCGATACAGATGATTCTTTTTGGAGCATCAAGGTGACTAATTACAGAATACCAGAAAATTGGTCCAGAGTAAAAAAATAAAAATTAAAGGGGTTAAAACAGCCCCTTAATACACCCCCCTCGACTGCGGTGTAAAATAATAATTCTACTGTTGACGGATAAATCATGATTTGTTCTTAAAAATAGTGTAACTATATGTTTTCGAGGTCGCTGAACACAAATCTGATATTAGGGTTACAAAGTTTAAAATGGCGGATCTAATATGGCGTCCGAAAAAAAAAAATGTCATAAAAATCTACAAAATTCCATACACGGGGGTTTTCGAGGTCACTAAACACAAATCTGATATTAGAATTACAAAATTAAAAATGGCGGATCTAATATGGCAGCCCAAAAAAAAAATCTACAAAATTCTATACCCGGTGTTTTTTAGGTCACTAAACACGAATCCGATATTAGAATTACAAAATTCAAAATCTCAACCATAACGTGGTGGCTGAAAAATAATAAAAACTTGTAATAACTTTTAACTGTTTGTTAACGAGATTTTTTTGGGTAGATAAATATGTATGGTTGAACCCCACAGCACAAGCGTTCGGTTTTGTCGTGCGCTCAAGATAGCTGTGGAAAAAGAAACAGACGATACAATTATTAAAGAGTATGACTGATAAAAAAATGAGATTCATAACTTGAAAGAACACAATTTACAATGTCCAATAATAAAGTTGCAACAGTGAATTTCATAGTGACCATCACTATGCTAGATGGAAAAAGTTTAAATGCCGTAGTTGGCAATAAAGTCACTCGTCGATGCCCCATCTGTTTACGTATGACTCATGATTTTGATAAAACCGACAAAGATTTCAGCCCAAAAGAATTTTCCTTGTTTTTTGGAACGGGCTTGCTCCATTGTGAAATTAAGGCTTTTGAACTGTTAGTTCATACATCCTACAAGCAGAATATGGATCCACCAGTATGGGAGATAAGAAAAAAAACAAAGGTGTAAAAAATTTACGTTATTGTAAGATTGTAGATCTAAATTTTTTTGAAAAATAGTTAAGACCGACAGTTTTCTTATTTTTATGGTTCAAGAAATTGTGGATTTGCTTATAACGGCATTGAATTCAAGAGTAAAAGATAGTATATGTCAGCTTGACCCATGTACTATCCAAATCTATTTATTTATAAATCTTGTTTTTTTTTGTTGACGATACAAAAAGTTTGATTTACTTTATTGTGTGCATGATTTTTTTCTTTCGCCGTATCGTGTATTAATGCAACATTTTTTCGAATCGTATTAATTTTCTTAGTAAGAAACAACAGGCTTTTTCATTTGTTACGGTAAAATATATATTCATTTTATATTTTCAAAAAGATTTAAAGAAAAAAAAAAAAAATGTTCAGGTAAAAATTTACGAAGCTTTCGGAATCCGCGCAGACTAGGTACTTCAGGGTCATGGGACCACTAATACCGGTAATCTTGCCCGCAAGTGCTTCTGTGATCCTTAGAAGTATGCTGATACGTTAAATATCAATACAAAACTGGTAGGAGGCATGGCAACCATCTTAACTTTATTTAAATCAAAAAAGTATTTGAATTTAGAAGAGTTACAAAAGTTATGCGAGCATATTTACGAATTGTAATATCGAGAATTTCCATGGGCTACGAACCGTAGACAAACTTTTGAAACATGGGTGTAAAATTGCTGCCAAATCTTCTCTACTAATAGATTTCTTTTCTGAGGACACTCGAGAATCTTTGCATCGATATCACCGAAGAAACATATTTATGCATGCTCGGCAAGTTAGTAGAAAAGAACGATTGCAGGATACGTTCGACAGAGCAATGTATATGAGTGATCCGGTGATATCTATAGTTAATTTGGAAGAGCGCCTGAAAATGAAGAATGTATGGAATTTGACACAAGTATCAGAAAAAGACTTATTGCAAACGTAAGTTTTATTCAGTAGGATAAACGTCTTAAAATTGTCGTTCAAAACGTTATGGTTGAATTATTCATATGAATTTTGAACGATATAATATACGTTAAATAACCTTTTGTAAGCCGATAACATGCAACGTTTCTTTAAACTGTAATATTCGTTAAAAAATTTGAAAAAATTCGTTTAACTATAACTTTATGTACAAATAAATTATTGTATACCTTGTATGGCATCAATCACAGTACATTGTAATATTTGTTTATTATATAGATAATAACAGTTACTACGACCAAGAAGACAAGTTAGCCGAAAGTGAAGAGCCATATGAGAAGTGTTTATGAAGCACACATTTAAAATGTCTCTATTTTTGTCTCTATCATTAAAAACTAATTATATGAGTGTATGTAAATTAGAAGTATGTAAGTATTAAAGTCACCGTTTTATTTTTTAATCAACACCACTTGCTATATAGCCCTATAGTATATTTGTAAATCCACTGTTCGATCTATAAGATACAAGCCAAAAGGTCTTATTAAAGTGGGTTAGGTAATGTTAATCTTAAAATAATTTTTCTTTTCTAAAAAGCAAGATATTCAACATCTTTATTTCAGTCCGACGTTCAAATACATTGATTATACATTTAAATAAAAATTTCATATATTGTGTTATAATGGTCGCTCCTTTATTAAATTTTGTAATTCTAATATCGGATTCGTGTTTAGCGATCTCAAAAACCCCCATGTATGGAATTTTGTAGATTTTTATGAAAATTTTTTTTTTTTCGGCTGCCATATTAGATTCGCCATCTTATGTCTTTATCTTAGTGTATTTTTAATTATAACAACAATAAACAATTAAGATGCACTTCAAGGTGATGATGTTTTATGCTATTATGATATACTTTATTCATAATCATTGATGCATCACAGAATCAAGGTGCACCGCAGGGTCATTAGAGTTTATGCTTTCATGTGATAGTTAATCAATAATTATGATTGCAAAGGAGATCAAGATGCAGTACAGGATATGTAGGTTTCTTGCACTGACGTTATAGTTTACTTGTAGTTATTATTGCAATAAAGAATTTCGATGCATCACGAGGTGTTTAGTTTTTATGCTTTTATCGTACAGTTTATAATTAATCGTAATTGCAAAAAAAACCGAGGTGCTGTAAAGGGTCATTACATTTTATGCGTTTTCGTTATTATTTATTTATTTATATAAACAATTAGAATGAACCACAATGTCATTAAGTGTTATGCTCGTATGAAATAGTTTAATTGTAATTTTTATTACCAAAAAAACGAAATGCAGTTCAGGGTCATTCAAGTCTATAAACTCACGTTATAATTTATGTATTATCTATATTGCAAAAAAAATCACGATAAAATACAGGGTCATTAGGTTTCATGCTCTTAAGTTATTGTTTCTTTTAATCATAATTGGAAAAAAACGATCCTGAATAGGGTCAATAGGTTTCATGCGCTTTTGTTATAGTTTATTTATAGTTATTATTACAATATAAAATTCAGATGCACCACAGAGTCTTTAGATTTTATGCTCCGAAGGTACAGTTTATAATCAATATAAGTTGCAAAAAAAATCAAGATCCAGTACAGGGTATTTAGGTTTCATGCTCGTATGTTATAGATTAAATGTAATTATTATTGCAAAAAAATCAAGATGAAATACAGGGTCTGTAGTATTTTTTTCCTTAAGTTGTAGTTTATTTACAATTATTATTGTAAAGTAGGATTAAGACGATGTATAGGGATATAAGTTTTTCTAGACATAAGTATTAGTTGATTTGTAATTATAATTGCAATAAACAATAAAGATTCACTGCAAGGTGATATATGTTTTAGGCTTTATAGTTATGGTTTATTTTTAATAAGTCACATCACATAATCGGGGTGGAGCACAGGGTTATTAGGATTTATGCTTTTATGTGATGGTTCATAATTAATTATTATTGCAGAAATAATTGAAATGCAGTACATAGTCATTGAGTTTTATGCTCTTTTATTATAGTTTAATTATGATTATTATTGCAATAAAGAATCACACAGCAGTCCTGGGTCATTAGGTTCTATGTTCATATGTTATAATTAATTTGTAATTATTATTACAAAAAAAATCGAGATGCAGTAAGGGGCCTTTAGGTTTTATGCGCTTTCTGTGTAGTTTATGTATATTTCTTATTGAAATAAAGAATTAACATGCAGTTCATGGTTTTTAGATTCATGCTCCTCTGATACAGTTTATTCATGATCATTATGGCAATAGACAATCACGGCTTAGTACAGGGTTGTTAAGTTTTACCTTTCTACGTTAAAGTTTATTTGTACTCAATATTGCACGAAAAGATCAAAATTCAGTATAAGGTCATTCGATTTGATAAGCTTACGTTTTAGTCTGTTTATAATTATTATTGCAATGAATAATTAAGATGCAATACAGGGTCTGTAAGCTGATGCTCCTAGATTACATTTCATAATAAATTTTTATTGCGATACAGAATCTATTGCTGTACAGGGTCATCAGGATTTATGCTCTTATTTTATAGTTCGTGAATAACTATTCTTTCAATTAACAATTAAGATGCACTAAGGGGTCTTTAAGTTTCTGCTATTATACATGGTTATTTTATAATCATTATTGCATTAAAGAATTAAGATGCACTACAGGGTCTTTAGGCTTATGCTACTATGATATTGTTTATTTGTAATCATCATTGCAATAAAAAATTAAGATTTATTACAAGGTCATTAGGTTTTATGCCCTTATGTTGCAGTTTATTTATAATTATTATTGCAAAAAAGGTTTAAAATGCTGTCCAGGGATATAGGGTTTTATAAGCTTTAGTTTTAGTTTTTTTATGAATATAACTGCAATAAACGACTACGGCGCACAACAGAGTAATAACGTTTCAGGCATTTGTTATACTTCATTTATAATGGTTGTTGCATCACACAATCATGGTGCAGCACTGGGTAATTAAGATTTGTGCTTTCATGTAATATTTTAATGATAATTCATGTTGCAAAAGGAATTAAAACATTCATTATTACTTTACAGGATCAGGGTGCAGCACGGAGTCATTAGAGTTAATGCTTTCATATTATCGTTTATTATAATCATGATTGCAAAAAAGTAATCAAGATGTAGTACAGGGTTATCAGGTGTTATGGTCTTATGTTTCAGTTTATTTATCATCTTATGGCAATAAAGAGTTACGATGCAGTAGAGGGCCATTAGGTTTTATACTTGTATGTTATAGTTTATTTGTAATTATTATTACTAAAAAAATTAAGATGCAGTACAGGGTCTTTGGTATTTTTTCTCCTATGTTATAGATTATTTACAAATATTATTGCATAGTAGGATTAAGATGATGATCAGGGTTATAAGGTTTTGTAGACTTCAGTAATAGTTGATTTGTGATTATAATTTCAATAAACAATAAAGATTCACTGCAAGGTAATAATGTTTTATGCTTTTATGTTATAGTTTATTTATAATCATAGTGGCATTACATAATTAGGGTACAGTACAGGGTTATTAGAATTTATGCTTTTATGTAATAGTCAATTAATAATTATTATTGCAAAAAAAAATTGAAATGCATTACATAGTCATTGAGTTTTATGCTCTTCCGTTGTAGTTTAATTATGATCATTATTGCAATAAAGAATCACAATGCAGTCTTGGGTCATTAGGTTTTATGCTTATATGTTATAATTTATTTGTAATTATTATTGAAAAAATAATCGAGATGCAGTGGGGGGAGGGGAGGGCTTTCGGTTCTCCGCACTTTCTTTATGGTTTATGTATAATTCTTATTGCCGTAAAGAATTAGGATGCAGAGCATGGTCTTTACGACTATGCTCTTCCGTTATAGTTTTTTCATGTTCATTATTGCAATAGACAATCACGGCGCTGTACAGGGTTGGTAAGTTTTATGATCCTACGTTGTAGTTTATTTGTACTTCAATTGCAAAAAGGATCAAGATGCTGTACAGGGATTTAAGGTTTTATAAACTTTCGTTCTAGTTTATTTATAAACATTATTGCAATGGACAATTAAGGCGCACTACAATGTATTAACGTTTCATGATTTTGTTATGGTTTTTTTACAGTTGTTGTTGCATTACACAACAACGTGTAGCACAGGGTCATTAAGATTTATACTTATATGTAATATTTTATTTATAATTCATATTGCAAATAGAATCAAAATAAAGCACGGGGTCATTAGGTTTTATGCTCTTATGTTCATTATTATTAATATTCATAAATTTATATTAAAATTAAATTGCAGTACAGGGTCATTAGAGTAAATGCTCACATATTAAAGTTTATTTGTAATAACTATTGCAAAAAAGAAATCAGATTGCTGTACAGGGTCAATAGGTGTTATGGTCTTGTGTCTTAATCATTACGGCCGTAAAGAATCACGATGCAATAAAAGGTCATTAGGTTGTACTCTTTTATGTTATACCTTATATATAACTTTTATTGCAAAAAAAAAGATGCAGTACAGAAACCTTAGGTTTTCTGAGCTTTCGACACGGTTTATATATAATAATTATTGCAATCAAAATTTGGGTTGCACTACAGGTTTATTAAGTTTTACCCGTTTGTTATAGTTTATTTGTTATTATTATTATCAAAATAATCAAGTTGCAGTTTGGGGTCATTTAGTTCTTTTTACTCAATTTATAATTTATGTACCATCATTATTGCAAAAAATCATTACGATACAATACAGGGTCATTAGGTTTTATGCTTTCATGTTATTATTTATTCGTAATAATTATTGGAAAGAAAAATCAAAACGCAGTACAGGGTCATTAGATTATATGCTTTTGTTTTACAGATAATGCATATTTATTGTCGCACTACAGAATCAAGATTTAGTACAGGTTTCTTCGGTTTCATGCTCTAATGGTATAGCTTGTGTTAATTTATTATTTCAATAGAAAATAACGATGCAGTACAAGGTCATGAAGTTTTATGAACAAATGTTAGAGTTTATTTGTAATAATTATTATTCCACAAAAAATCGAGTCGCGAAGCAGCTTTATCAGATTTTATAAGCTGCCGTTATAGTTTGGTTATAATTATCATTACAACAAACAATTGAGATGCACTACAGAGTCTATTAGCTTATGCTCGTAGGTTATAGTTTAAATATAATTATTATTGCAACATAGAATCAAGATGCTGTACACTGTTATTAGGTCTTCTAAGCTATTGTTATGGTTTTTGTATATTGTTATTGCAATATACAATTTAAATGCACTTCAGGGTCTTTCAGCTTATGCTTGTATGTTATGGTTTATTTGTAATTGTCATTTCCAAAAAAAAAAGATGCAGCTCATGGTTATACGGTGCTATGCACTCAAGTTATAATTTGTTTACAATTTTTATTGCAAAAAGGAATCACGGTGGTTACAGGGTTATTAGGTTTTATGCTTTAATGTTATATTTTAATTGTAATTATCAATGCATAAAAAATAGAGATGCAGTTGAGTGTCATTTGGATACATGCACTAACATTACAGTCATTTTATAATCATCATCGCAAAACAGAATCGTTATGCAGTTCAAGTTCGTTAGATTTTATGCTCTATTGTTATAGAATCTTTGTAATTATTGTTACAAAACAAACCAAGACTTAGTACAGGGTCATTAGGGTTGATGATCTTATATTGTAGTTTATTAGTAATTATTATTGCAAAAAAGAAACAAGATGCAGTACAGAATCATTACGTTGTACTGCAGTAAGAATTAAGATGCAATACAGAGTCATTAGGATTCATACTTTGATGTTATAGTTTGATTGTGATTATTATTGCGTAAATAAAACAAGATACAATTAAGGGTCATTCAGTTTGATGCACTTACGTTACTGATATTTTATAATCATTTTTGCAAAAAAAACATCGGAATGTAGTAAAGGGTTATTAGATGTCATCCTTTTATGTTAAAGATTTTTTTGTAATTATTATCAGAAAAAAAATCAATATTCAGTACAAAGGCATTAGAATTTAGGCTCTTATATTGTAGTTTATTGATAATTCTTCTGCAAAAAAAAAAGCATCAAGATGCAATACAGGGTCATAACGTTGTATGCTTCCATGTTATACTTTATATATAACTAATCTTGCAAAAAAAAAATGATGCAGTACAGAAACTTTAGGTTTTATGCGCTTTCGTTACGGTTTATACATAATTATTATTGCAACATAGATTTCAAATGCACTACAGGTTTATTAAGTTTGGTACCGGTTTGTTATAGTTAATTTGTTCTTATTTTTATAAAAAAAGTCAATAAGCAGTACGGGGTCATTTAGTTCTATACACTTATAATATGGTATATTTGTTATTATTTTTTCATCACAAAATGAAGATGCAGTACAGGGTCTTAAGTATCATTGTGCTTTTGTTATAGTTTATTCATGATCATCATTGCAATAAATAATTACAATGCTCTACAGGCTAATTAGGTTTTATGCTACTTGGTTATTGTTTGATTTTAATTATCATTGCAAAACCGAATCAAGATGCTGTACATGGTAATAAGTTTTTCGAAGCTCTCGTTATAGTTGAACTACAGAACCATTAAGTATTATGCTTGTATGTTATAGTTTATTTGTAATTATTATTAACAAAAAAATCAAGATGCAGTTTAGGGTCATTCAGTTCTGTGGACCCACGTTATAATTCATGTATTATCATTATTGCAAAACACAAACACGATAAAATACAGGGTTATTAGGTTTTATGCTCTTAGGTTATTGTTTATTAGTAATTATTATTCGACAGAAAAATTATGATGCAGTCCGCGGTTATTAAATTATATGATTTTATGTTACAGATAATGCATAATTATTTTTGCATTACAGGATGAATATTTAGTACAGGATTCTTCTGTTTTGTGCTCCAATGGTATAGTTTATGTCAATTCATCATTTCAATAAGAAATCACGAGTACGGGGTCATTCGATTTTATGCCCTCAATTCATAGTTTTTTTTACAATTAATATTGCAAAAAAGGATCATGATGCTGTACAGGGGTATAAGATTTCATGAATCTTTGTCTTAGTTTATTTTTAATTATGATTGCAATAAACGATTCAGATGCACTTCAAGGCGATCAATTTGTATGCTTATATGTTACATTTAATTCATAATCATTGTTGAATTACAGAATCAAGGTGTACCACAGGCTCATTGGAGTTTATTCTTTTATGTGATAGTTAATTAATAATTATTGTTACAAAGGGGAATCAAGATCTAGTACAGGATCTTTAGGTTTCATGCGCTCTAGTTATAGTTTGCTGATAGTTATTATTGCAATAAAGAATTTCGCTGCACTACGAGGTCTTTAGTTTTTACGCTTTCGTCGTACAGTTTATTATTAATTATAATTGCAAGAAAAGAATCAAGGTGCTGTAAAGGGTCATTTCATTTTATGTGCAATCGTTATTTATTTATTAATATGAAAAATTAAGATAAACCACAATGTCATTAAGTGTTATGCTCGTATGTTATAGTTTACTTTCAATTTTTCTCACCAAAAGAAGTGATATGCCGTTCAGGGTCATCCAGTTTTATGCACTAACGTTATAATTTATGTATTATCTATATTGGAAAAAAAATCACGATAAAATACAGGGTCATTAGGTTTTATGCTCTTATGTTAATGTTTATTTGTAATTATTATTTGAAAAAAACGATGCAGAACAGGGTTATTAGATTTTATGCTCTTATAATAATGTTTATTTGTAATTATCTGAAAAAAACGATACAGAACAGGGTCATTAGGTTTTATGCGCTTGTGTTATAGTTTGTTTGTAGTTATTATTGCAGTAAAAAATTCAGATTCAGTCCATGGTCTTTAGGTTTGTGATCTTCAGGCATAGGTTATTTATGACCATTATTGCAATAGACAATGACGGCGCAGCACAGGGTTGTTAACTTTTACAATCTTAAGTAATAGTTTATTTTTACTCAATATTGCACGAAAAAATCAAGATGCAGTATAAGGTCATTTGATTCGATGAACTTACATTATAGTCTGATTATAAATATTATTGCAATAAATAATTAAGATGCAATACAGGGTAGTTTAGCTGATGAATCTAGGTTATATTTCATAATAATTTTTTATTGCCATACAGAATCGGTTGCCGTACAGGGTCATCAGGACCTATGCTCTTATGTTATAGTTTATGAATAACTATTATTGAGATTAACAATCAAGATGCACTAAGGGGTCTTTAGATTTCTGCTTTTATGATATGGTCAATTTATAATCATTATTGCATTAAAGAATTAGAATGCACTGCAGGGTCTTTAGGCTTGTGCTATTATGATAATATTTATTTATAATTCATTATTGCAATAAAAAATCAAGATTTATGACAAGATCACTAGGTTTTATGCCCTTATGTTTTGGTTTCTTTATAATTTGTGACGTTTTTTTCTCTATTACAGAACGTCTAATGAATAAGTCAAGTACAAAATTGGGTCCTATCTGAGGGAAAAGAGAGCGAACTGAATGCGAGGGCGAGAAATTAGATATATGTCGT
>JAPYYV010002586.1:0-20354 GCA_030522625.1 Copidosoma aretas
AAATGATACGCACAATTAATACCGCCAAAAACTGAAAAGTCGCAGATTTTGTTAAATTGTTTGCAAGATTGACGTTTGGGCCAGTTATGTTGCGATTGGAACTTGAAGCTTGTACTCTGGGAACCGAAAACCCGTAGAATGGTTCACTGAGAAAAATTTGTCTGCAAACAACAACATATTGATCGCGGTATCAGAGCGTCATACTGGACTGTTTACCTATTCGAGCGGATGTAAACAAAGATGATGTCGTGTTCAACTCGCCAGTAATTGTATATTTAGCAATGAAATAGTTCTTAAAAAATTATAAAAGTTTATTGGAATGCATAGTTGGTTACAGTTTATGTCCAAAATTGCAAGATATATTTTTTATCATGAAAAACCTAAAATTATTAAAAAATCGTTACTCTTGAAAAATTTATGATAATTTGATGAAAGTACTACCAAAATGTTCGTTGCTTTACGTTATAATTTCAGAAATAATTTTATCTGCCTCGCATAATTTTTTTTCTTCAATTGATTCAGTATGAGAAATAATTTTTTTTGTTTTTTTATAACAAGTTGTGCATGTAAATATTAAGATGACCATATCAAATTTTTGCGTGATATGTTTTTGCATATATTTTACAAATTCGAGGTCACTGTTCATTATTTTATAATTTTGTAAGATACTCCAACAAAATTAGGGCATTATTTTATTTATTTATTTTTTTTTTTTCATTTTGTAAATAATTAACGTCTGTGAATTTTTTATGTGTGTAAATGTAATTATTGAATTTTACCAATGTAATTTTTGCGAGCTTTTATAGAATAATAGATCTCGGGTAGACATTGAACTTGGGTAAATTGAAGGCAAGTGCTGATTTATTCAATTATTTGAAATAAAAACGATTTTTTTCTGAACAGTATGTTTTATTTTTGGTTCATGTATAAAGAGTTTAGAATCTACAATTTTCTTGGATGGTATCGAAAATCTTTTAGGGCTTTAGATATAATTTCGTAACTTTTCTCGTAACGAAGATTACTAAATTTTTTTTTTTTTTTCATGAAAGCAGCTATTATAATTTTCAATAAATAAAAAAAATAATGTTTTTCTTGATACGCAATTTGTTTATGGGCGCAAAACAGCACCTTTGTCTTTGGTAATAAAAATGACGTCCATTTCTCAGGTACAAACATACGACCATCGCGCCCATCTGGGGCGCAAGTTGTACTTTGCGCCCTGATGACAAAATAGTAGTTTTGTACCTGTCAGTTATGAAAACTACTATTTTTACCAACAATAGTACTATCTATTGCTGATAATATTAGTTTGTAGCTTTACACAGATCTTTATATGATTATCATGCTGAAATCCTTGGTGATGTTGAAAATGACCTTATACCCCAACCTAAATAATGTCAACGAAATTCGTAAAGTTAAACACAAAAATGATATGGCATTAATTTCCCTCGATTCGTGGGGGGAAATAATGAAACCGGTCGTGTTTTTACCGACGGGAAAACGAAATTACAAAGCAATCACTGTCGATGGCCTCTAACAGTCGAGGCGCGTTGATTTTCAATAGCATGCTTCATTGGTCATCGCAAAGTCGACGGACCCTCCCTTTTTTTTGTTTTGTCTTCGTCGGAACGATTTCGTATCACAAAACAGTGGGCTCCAGGTGTGAGAAGATCGGGATTACTATTAACAGCCGAGCTTAGGTTTTTAGAATATCAATACATGCATGTGAATACAAGTAAAATGTCTATATAAAAGTAAAATTTAAAAATGTTGAATTTCAGAATTATTATTATTACTTTTTTAATACATGGCTAAATATATATATATATATACATACTTATTATTCATATTTTACATGGTTTTTTTTTTTTACAAACAAATTAAAAAATGAATCTACGCTAGCTTAACATTACGTCTCAAAGTTATCAAGGCGTCGGAGTTTTTTCGACCTCATTCCACGGCTGTTTTTTCGACGTCCCGAAGATAACAAATATGGCATTCGACACAAAGTAAAACAACGCTGTGATGAGAAAAATAACATTCCACTGGTTGGGATTTTTCTAAAATACAAATACTTATGAATCAAGGAAATTTTCATCGCCTTTCTTCGCTCAAAAATATTGACAGGCTTCAAAAAAATGCGTATCATATAATTTTCCTTTGATACGCAACGCTCAGAGAATTCTCATTAATTTATCGTGCAAAAAAAATTTAATTTCTACAAAATTTCGATCGAGAAAAAAAAACTCACCTCATCCTTGACGACGAAACTGTAAACGATCGGACCGAGCGAGCCGACGACGTTCCCGCAAAAATTGGTCAAGGACATGATGACACCCGAAAACTTGGGAGACAAGTCACATTTACTAACTTGATAACTGCAAAAGGTACCGCAACTGAAGCTCACAGCGATCACCATAATGACCACCGTGACAACTTGGTCCCTCCCGACCACGCACAGGAGCGCCAGTACGAGCCCCGGGATCCACATGGCCACGGAATTACTGATTTTCCTCACCAGAGTCACGTCAGTGCCTCTCTTGAGGAAGAAGTCGCACACCCAGCTGTAGGGAAAAGCCAGCAGCCAGGCAGAAAAGTAGGGGAGCGCCGAAATGATGGCGCCCTGCAACGATTCGTCGTTAAATTTCGCAAATATCGGGTACCACTTGCCCCAAATAGCACACACAACGTTTTGAAACATTTTCAAGCTCAAAGATGTTTTTGAAATGTTTTTTGTTACTTCAAAAATAAATTTAGAATCCCTTGCGCACTGTAAGTAGTTTGGTTATTCGGTTTCACGGTCCGAATGATACCGACAAAATTCTAAAGTGATTAAAGTAACGCGATGGAATTGACGTTTGTTTGTGGCTTTATCAACAGCGATTTCGAATTTTAAAACTATTAAGTGCCATTAGGGTGTGGCCAAAAGGGTCTATATCAAAGTAAAATCTTTGCCAACCTCGTCGATGTTGAAGCCAACGATGTTGTTCATGTATTTCGGCAGCAGCGTCAATAGTATGAAGAATCCCCAAACGTCACCGCAATTCGCTGCGGCTAGCGCCCACACCGGGACAGACGTCAATATATCGCGCCAAGGTATTCTGACGGCCTGAGTAAAGAAAACGGTCATTATTGCTCGAACCTGCACGAGGTCAAAATTGTCGTGATATTTCAGTTGAAAAAATATACCTTTGACTCGTCTTCCGTGTCGCCTATACTACTTTCGATGTACTCCCTTTCTTCTTTGCTTATTTTCGGATGTTGCGCCGGCGAGTCTGCGCCGAAAAAGTAATAAACAATCGCCCAGACGATGGTCGTTGCTCCGAACAGGTAAAAAATACTTGGCCAGCCCAAACTGTTTGGCTTCAACAGTGCTCCGGAAACCAGCATTGCGATCATGTTGCCCAATATCGAGCCGTTGAATACAAACATAGCTGGAAAACACACGTATGATTTTTAATTATGATATTTTAACCTATTCAGTGGTGCACTTTCTCGGAAAGGACGTGGTTATTTTGAGGCACTTATTTATTTTTCGTTGTTTAGTAAAAGAGGTTGTGTCCTTGTGTTAAATGAGTAATTCATCGTCGTTGTCATCAGGCATTTAATTAAATAATCAGCTGGGTTTCGAAGCATACGCGCGATAGATTATCGACAGCACACAAAAACATTTTTTCTATTTTTATTTTAGGCTGAAAATTGTATGAGTCACGCAAAGATATCAACTTTATTTAGGCTATCTTCTTCTAGTATCGATTTTCCTCAAAACAATTTTATTTCGAAGAAATTCTTTACTCAATATTCTGCGCTACACATGCAGTTAATCCATAACAGCTTAAAAGGCAGCTTTTCTCTCTCAGAGCACACATTTAAGTGTTCTAATGTACTGTAAACGGTTTTCAGTATGCGAGCTCATACACATTATTTTCCTCATTTGATATCCCAAGCGTTGCACCCAGTGTTATTTTACCGGGGGTTATACGCTTGTAATCGACATAGCCAGTAACATGGAATTAGTATGGAAGTAAGGAACAGGCGCTATATTAACAGAATCCACCTGAAACGTTACTCTGATACTCATCGCATGATAATGGCCATCAGCAAAACAGCACTGGTTGCGCCCGACGACTTAAGCTGTGCCCTACACGCATGATAGCCCTAAACCAACGTTTTAATTATTTTGTTGCTTGGTGCAGAAGTAAAATTTGAATATGTTTTAAGGATCTGAACGACTAGAATCGGTCACTTACCTAATCTTGCTCTCTCGAAACGAGGTGACCATTTGGATAGGAGTGCTTGAGTGCACGTCATAAGGCCAGCTTGACAGATTCCCGTTACGATCCTTATAATGAAAACGGCAACCCATCCGCCCTGTACAGCTGCTAAAGGTACGAGCATGTGTACGAGACCGCTCAACAGCATCGCCACGGAATGAATGGTCTTTGTCCTTCTTAACGTGACCAAGTAGCCAAACGGTATTTCCATGATCACCAGTCCGATTATAAGGCCAGTTGAAACCAAGCCAAATTTGTCTTCCTGAAACGTTGATGGGTGGTTTTTTTTTTCTTTTTCTTGGTATCGGATTATAGTACACGCACGTGATTTGGGCGAATTTTTTTTTGGTGAATTCCTCTTATTCAAAATATTATATTTCAAAATTATTCAAAGAATACATTCTAATTTGTACGATAAAAAACATTAGACACTCCATAAAAAGTCATTTAATATTTTTGATCAAAATGTATGATGTCCTAAAAGATACGGACAAAAAAAACACAATGTAGCAAAATTTCATAAACAAAAATTTGTATCAAAATGCTACGGCAAAAAAATGATTTCGAAAAATATTGATAAAATTGAAGATGTTAAATATTATAATGGCAAAATTGTGATAACAGTTACTGAGCACAACTTCAACACAGGTAACTAATCTTTTTCATGAATACATTGATATTATACATTTGAAATATGTAGAGGGTAGAAAAATTCACTTCTATGATATTTGTTGTATTGGATGTTTTCAAAATATTTTTGCTGTCGTGACATTCGAAAGATTAATTTTCCTTCTCCAAAAATTCGATGTATATATATATATGTATATATATATATATATATATGTATGTATGTATATATATACATAATATTATTTTGTCCGGAATTTTTATAACATAATTTTCGTCCATAAATATCGAAAAGTAATGCTTTTTGTAAAAAAAATTTCTGAATGCAATGTTTTTCTGTGTAGAATTTTAAGATGTCATGTTTTTAAATGTTGAATTTTTGGGATGCCACAACTTTTGTCTCTAACATCGATTTCTTGTAGAGCGATCTCGAATTTATTTATTTTTGTTAATTTATCAGTGGAATTATGATGCTAACTGATTCAAGAGTTTAGTTTTAATATATAATATACATTTTACTGTTGAAAATTAATTGTGTTGCATAGAAAAACATAAAAATTATTAACTCAAGAATTTTTGACACTCCACAGATAAATAAGCAACATGAATCAATTTTATGTACGATTATAAACAAATATATTTTATCAAATCTTTCTGTAAAAAAACTGGGTTTTTTACGTTGTAACTCGAATCATTGTACCATCAACTATTGGATTTTTTTACTAGCGTATCACGTTTTAATAATGTATAAATTAGTCAATGTTTATCGATACTTAAAGTTTCGAAGTTAATCTCGGAATTCATAGAAAGTACTTATCAATGAGTAAATTAATGATTTTTTGATGATTATATAGGGTTACTAAAAAACCATTAATGAGAATAGTACATTACGCCACTAGGGCAGAAAGTAAAAAATTGAGCGCCCGAAGGGCGCGCTTGTTTTACTTTTGTGCCCGAGTCCCGTATTTTATTTTTCTTGCCGAGGGCGCAAAGTGCAATTTTGCGTCCGTGGGCACATTTTGGGCTCGCAAAAATACTTTGCGCCCTAGGGCAGATAAAATTTTGGGCCCGGAGGGCCGAAAAAATTTTTCTGCCCGTGGGCGCAAAGTGGTTTCTAGGGCCCAAAGTGCGGCCTGAGGGCAAAAAGGCTCTGCTGCACTTTGGGCCCATGGTAAGAAAATTAATTTAAAAATACTGTATAATTAAGAAAAATAGAACATTTTACCGGTATTATTTTTTTATTCATCATATCAACTAGGGCTACGGACATACTCGTTCGGGTATTGAACGCTGATACTGTACCCAAAAATAGTAAAAGCGCTTGCAAATGCCTCGTGCCTAACTTTTCTGCATTATAAGATGGAAATTAAAAACTTCAAGATTTATCATATTGTTTTTATATTTTACATTTTTTTAAACCAATATAAACTTTACCATTTACTTTTTTCGGCGAGTCTTGCGATGTTCCATTTTCGATATTCTTACTTTTAATGTCCTTAATCATTGTTTATTTCTTGGATGCTTTATTATCACGTGACTAAATCCTTTTAATTCGTCATATAATACTACTGGTTGAAACTGATCTTGTAGTTTATTTCTTTCAAGTACAGCAAGGTTTGTACACCATCAATCACTGTAAATTACAGTAATAAAATATTCATTAAGGACACAGCATATAAATAATTATTTCAAGTGTAAAAAAGCTAAAAAATACATTTTTTAATACAATGATAAAAAATATATTTAAAAATTGCTCGAAAAATGCTTATAAACTCCTTTAAAACGCTCTATTTTAATTATTTTACAAAAAAAAGTTTACACATAAATTATCAGTAACACTTGAAATGAAGTGATTCGGTGAAATTAAAATCACAAAAATAATTTTTCTTCCTCGAGCGTTTTGGAAAGTCTGGTGCGCCCTTGGTAGGAAAAAAAGTATTCAACACTCATGCGCATCCGGCCCAGTGATCGCCCTGGAGAGATGCACATTATTTACGAAAATTACCATTATTCGTCAATTATTTAGCTTCGAAGCGCTACAAAACGAATGGGGTATTTCGTAAAAAAAAAAAAATTGTTGAATTTTTTTCGTTTATTAGGTAGAATATAAAAAAATATTTTCATCGAAGCACCAAATTCAATAAGTTATTAGACAAAGCCCCGTCGATCATACTTCCATTCACTTTTATCAATAAATTCATACGTCTTATTTCATTGAATACTACATATTATTATATTCTAACTGATATACTTTTGGATTTAATCACAAATCCTTTGTAACACTCAACAACAATAATAACAAAATAGTTTATTACGTTACTAGACTAGAAAGTGTTAGCTGAGGCAACGTGGCGTTTATGAGCGAAAGTCACAGTCCACATGGCAAAGGCTTTGAGTCAATTTTTGCAGTTTATTCAAATTTGATGGTTGTTTGAAGCCTGGAACCCAATTCACTAATTTTGTGAGCTTCGTCATCAATCGATAAGACCCTTTGTCACTTGTAATAAACTTTATTGGCTTCTTATTTTCATTTTTTCAGTAATATATGTAAATACATATTTAAAAAAAGCTGAAGTTTCAACGATGGTATCACCACCGGAAAACAAGAAATAACAAATCAATAAAGTTGATCTTATCTCAATTAAAAGGACATCATAAAACCTTAGGATTTTGAATAATGCACGCATTGAACTTCATAGCTTTGCATCCTATCAGGTCTTTTTTAACCAAGAAGTGATAAATGACAAAGCATCTTGTCAGTCGATGACAAAGCTAACAAAATTAGTGAATTACGTTCCAGGCTATATATTACTATCAAATCTGAACTAAACTGCAAAATTTACTAACTACGTGTACTGAGCTTTTCGCTCATAAATGCCACGTTGCCTCCGTTACCCCACTCAGTCATTGACCTTTAATTCCAATGCATGACTTGGAAGGAAAGTATTGATACCTATACTTTGTGCTAGCACCCCTTGATGACGGCCTGAGAACTTTATCCTTATTATAGTATCGTAATATATCATCAATGTTTTCTGAGTAGCGATTTGCAGAGTTCACTGAATTAAAAATTTAAAAGTAGCGAATTTGATTTCTTACCTGAATGATAACGTGAAAAAGTCGAACTTTTGTCGGAGGCATGGAAAAAACTCGTCTTTGATTTAGAGAACTATTTTCACACAGAGAATATTATGATACTCTCACAAATAGCAGCTAATCCGATTAATATCCATGTAGTTATTGCACACTCGTCGCTCTGCAATCGAGGAAAACAGTTACTACTTTTACGCTTAATATTTTATTGGGGAAAAATTGCTACTGTAATACTAGTCAAACAGATCCCTCCGCGACCATATTAATTTTTTTACACAGTTTGAATTTATCTTAAATTATGTATGCACATGTCAAAAGTAACCGCTGCCAAGAAAAAAATCTGTTGATGACCATCGACTAATTTATTTGTATTACTTAGCATGTATTCAAGACATAAAGAAAACTCGAGAGAGCGTACAATCAATTTATATTTTTAATGCACCTTTTCAGGCAGAAGTATCGCTTTAACTCACGAAAAAGTTAACAAGAGCCGTACTTTTGTCTCTAATCTACTTTTAATGACTTTTTTTATTTCCTGAGAGAAATTCGTCATACTATACTGATTCTATTGCACTGATAATATGAGCTTAAGAATAATAATTACTGGACGAACATTTAGAAATTTCACCGTGCATATGAACAATAGATATACTATAAGTATGTGTAGAATGGGGCCTGAAGGCGAGCCTGAAGGCCTACGACCATATAGCTCCACTAGCCGTGGTTTAATTCGTTTGGTGGGAAGTATGAAATCTACCACTAAGATAGGTCATGTTGTCGAATCAGCCAATAAGAATTGAGTATTTAAATTTTCACGTCTAGTTACATAATGATAAGCCCATCAGCTAACAAAGAGTCTCATGTGTAACTGGAGAAAACCGATACTTTTTGGTTGTTTCGAAAGATAATCAAAAATAAATATTAAACTGAAGATTTGGGATATCTGAAGTATTTCAGTCAATTACTAGTGTATTTGATAAAAGTTTTGGACTGAGTCAGATATTTAAAAAAATATATGATTTGTAATTGTCCTTGTATGTTTTATGTAGTTAACATTACCGGTCACTGACAGTATTAGCTGAAACCCCTGCCTTTTTGAACAAATATGAAGCCAATCCAACGATCTCATTTAAATTTTAGACGATTCAGCAACATAATTTCTGTTACATCAGTTTGTTCTTTAGTTATCTGCAAAAAAAATTTAGAGTATCACAAAACGTATTTGGACGTGCACTAGATTTATGTAGTATCTAATGTACAGCAGATCATATACATCTATACACTAGCTATTACAATACACGTTATATCTTATTAAAGAAGGCATACAAATATTTTATATCTTATAATATATTATGTTATGTACGTAAATTTGTTGTATTTAACACACACACAAACTTAGTCGCTGGCGTGACTCATAACTATCTTAAGTCGTTACGAGAGTCCAGCTAAACCGTCAATACTATTCTTGCCTCGCCTCATCTGCGTATTCTAGTCAGTTAGCTACAAGCGCTCAAGATATTCGTACTCAATATGTTATAATTGTCTAAATTTTTATTATAAGCTCCGAGTACCTAAACAGACATAATTATTGATTCAGGTAATCAATAATTGAACATTGTTTTAATTTAAATATTGTGTATTGTTATTTACAATTATTTATCGTCATTATTAAAATTACAGTTATTTTTCTGCATCAACGTGTGTCTGATTCTGAGTTATTCAACCTATCTCCTAACCATCTGAAGCTTCAAGCTAAAAAGGAAAGCTTGAAACTTACATGTATAATGTACACACAAATAACATAAATTTAAATAAATTATTCGAGATACATACGTATTTGATAATTTATTTCAAATAATTGTATTAAATATAAATGTATTTGATGATGCTACTATTATTCTGCTCAAATACACACCTATTTTAAATTTATGTACAAAATAAAGGTATTTGATTGGAGTACTTAAAATGAGTGATTAAATACACAATTATTTAATTAAAATGCTCAAAATAAAATATGTAAAACATTTGTATCAGGAAGTCGTCAGAAAATTCGAGATTGACTACTACATAGTTTTTTTTTATTTAAGTATATGGTATATACAGTGTTAGAAATACATTTTTATTTGACAAAATTTTTCTAAAACATGAGTTGGGATAAATCATTAAATAGTTCATCAAATATGTTTGTATTCAACTAAATTATTCCAAATAATTTAATTTAATATAATTGTCTTCATGTAGTTTTTAGTATTCAAAATATTATATTTGAGGTACTCTCTATTTGAATCAAGAATTTAATTTTTTTTTATTTTGTGCAGTGAATTTAAAATATTGTTATTAAAATACTATTTGTGTTGGTTACAATGATTTGAAGTAGTTAAAATTTTTTGTTTAATCGTTCTTGTATTCATAAGTGATTCATTAAACTTTTTTAATCCAAAAACTAATTTTTTTGTCAAATACTTGTATTTAATTTTTTTCAATTATAATAATTACAACTTTGCCCAAGCATGGGGGGTATTACCAGTGAAATATATCACAGGTGCTTGACTTTGTTCATCATATGTTTAAATAACGCTATTGCACCATTTGACGATTAAAATAAATTAGTACAGAAATGATGCTGATGACAGAACAGAAATTCAATAAGATACAGTTGATGGTCACTCCATCTATATTTATTGAAATTCAGCCGAAACGTCGTGTATTTTAATAAATTAGAGTGACCATTAACTGTGTCTTATGAAAATTAATTAGTGTTTACTGACAAAAGAAGTATGCTATAACATTGGTATTAAAACATACCATTATGTGTAATTTATTTTTAATGTTGATGTTTTTTAGCATAACATTTACATGAACTTTTTTTTAATCATATTTTCAAACACTTTGAGTAAAGTACTCTCTTAAACTGACAATTAGTGGAATTCCACTGATTCAGTTTAAGAGAGTAATATGGTATAAATAAAGGAATTATCTTATGTATAAATTAGTTAGACTTACCTTAAGGTGGTTTGTTTATAAATTTGGGTAAATTCAACACAACATTCGGGAAAGCACGCTGAGCTTAGCGTAGCTGAGAGACATACAACTTAAACAAGGCAGGCAGTAGCGAAATTAAAAAATTGATAAACAGCTATCTGGGTGATTATCGAAACGAGATGTATTAAAATTCATCAGTGATTATTGAGTAAGTCAGTAAGTCATGTAAAAATAAGAAATCTTATCATGGCCTTTCACAGAAAGTAAAACTCTTATTTTTTAAATGCTAAATATTGCAACTCGATGCTTTTCGCATAAAAATACGGTTCAGAACTTTTCACGGGGGAAAATAGTTTCACAGTTTATGTAAATATTATATGTGATTACATGACTGATAATTTTCCTGTGATGAGCGAAAGCGCGCGGGGATTCGTTGGTAAGATGACGTATTATCACACTGACGCTGAGCAAATGCCATCCAACGCGGTCGCGCTCCGCACTGGCTGTTTATCAATCTTCATTCATATAGTAGTACATGCAATTACTGTGCACAGATTGCGATCGTGTTTTTTTACGAATTAGTCCTGAAACATATTTGTCTTCGAGGGAAAACTGAATAGTGTGTTCTTCTTTCGTAGACACAGCTGCAGTGTACTGTATGTTTTGTTAAAAAACCAAACCGTACTCCATAAATGTTATGAAAGTTGATTAAATGATTGTTCAGTATGTTTACGCATTAACAATTCATTGTAATTCAAATGCTTGTGCTTATTTAAATGTTTATAAAATAAATTCACCTCAAATGAGTCTACAAAAAAAGTGCGTAAAGTTGACCCCAAGATAATAAAATATCGTAACAATTCACTTTGTTTTTCATTCTATTTGGCATTTTGTAAGTATCAAAATTAATTCATGTGTGATCAATATATGTTACGGTCAAGCAACACTAGCCGATTGTGGAGATCTGTATATAATTTTTTTTGGGATTACCGTGACAAGGAGCAGATAAAAAAGTGTATGCTTTTTAATCAACGTTTTAGAAAAATAGCGAATGAATAATAGCGATTGCTCGGAGTAAATATGTGTTTAATTGTCGCAGGTTGTGACGTACTTATCTGATTTTGCGTTACATTTAATAGCAAAAAAAATCAGTTTTAAATGAGTAGAGAGATAATTTGACTGAGACTTATATATTTATACAAAGTAACTATTTACAGGTGATTGAACTCTAAGAGTTTTACTTCAGTGACAAGCGTGATAAGCTGAATGCCAACTGAAGGAAACTCAAGTACTTAAAAATATATTTACAAGTACTGTACATGTTAAGCCAACTAAATAAAAAAATAAAGGATTAAAGGTTCACGTTTATTGTCAATAACTTAATTAATATACAAGTTTTTACGTGGTTTCATCAATAAATTAGCGATGTTCGTTTTTTATTTTTTTTTTTTTTTTTTTAATAAAAGTTTATTAAAAAAAAATACAATAATACTATTAATTTTGATATGATTAAGGAATAATTATTCAAACAATCTGTCTCACGCTTAAGTTACTTTATCACATTTTTTTCTTAAAATAAGCACATTTTTTCACACATAGTACACTATTATTTAAATAACTCTCATCTAAATGCGACAGTTGATAAATATTATTTCTGAAGATTTATACATGAGAACTAAACGTAAAATAACTATATGATAATTATCATACTACGAACATATTCGATCAGTATAATTATTTTAATTTTGTCGGAATTAACTATAACGTTAACTATAGTATTGCGTAGCACAGAATCGTACAATTTGAACTACGAAGAAATCTAGGTTTTCTGATATCTCTTGAGTTATTCTCAGATCTGAGAATTTATGATTACATTGAGATTTCAAATCTTGCACGTACATTTGTTCTCTCATTCCATTGAATGTAAACTAATAAACTATTTTGAAGTGTGTGTACTCTTTTTTAATGAAAATAAAAAAAAGTAATTTTTGATTAATCGTTCAAGCAAAAAAAATAATTAATAACTATGGGTTAACTGTTGTTGCAGTAGGATCGTAGATTGTGCTGACGGATACTTTCTTCGGTGGATTATTCCATGATCGTGTTTTACCACGACCCAAAAAAACGTAAAAGAGATTCGTTGTAAAGTAAACGGCAGATGTAACATAAAAAACTGTGTGCCATTGACGAACATCAGTCTATGAAAAAGACATAAATTATTGTATCATGGATAAAAAATGTAATTCTGAGTGTCTTATATATTAAACAAAAATAAATAAATGCATGCTCACGCCATGTGCCTGCACTTTATATTGCAAAGGAAATCTTATTTTCCTCAACAATTATTCAAAGAAGGAAATCTTTAAGTTGGATAAAAGAACTGCACATTCAAAGTGCTTCGAGCACTGGGAAAGCCATTCAATCATCACAAAAAGATTTGCGAAAAATATTGAGAAAAAAGAAAAACAGTGCAAAAAGAGTGCATTCTCGAACGATAGATATTTAATTTTTCGTGCAAATCCAAGCGTTTTAACTTCATTCTTTTTCTTTCTTTTTCACAACATCTATAACAATTAGTTGCTTATTACTCACGTCGTCCGTAACAATGAGCCCGCAGACAATAGGCGCCAGCATGCAGACCAACGAACTCAAACAGGTGGTGAAGGAGTACACAGTACCGGCAAAGTTGGGACTCAAATCTATACAATTGATGACGTAGCCGCACGAAGTGCCCGCCTTGAGGCCAATGGCCAAAATGAGCAGAACGACGCAGCAAATTTTGCTGGACGTACCAACAAGGGAGAGAGCGACGAGTGCCAAGGCAGGGCCCCACATGCCCACGGTGTTGCAGGTCCGCCGAATCTTGCTGATCGAGATATTCTTGCGCATCGCGTAATCGGAGGCCCAGCTGAACGCAAAAGTCAACAGCCAGAATGTGATGTATGGAAAAGTTGAGACGAGACCGTTCTGCAATTACAGGCACTTGTGAGGTATTCCGGAACTTCGGATCGGCGTGGCGCAACGATCGTACCCGAACGATCAAGTTATAAATATCTTAGGGAACACGTGAATGAATGACGTGTTTCTTTCAATCACGGCTTATCGCAATATTTACTAGTGTGTAACAAGCGTATCGCTGTAAAAAATAATCAATCATCTTGTCGTATCGCGATCTTAAACTGCCATTTGGGAATTCGAGACTTTGCTACGCACTCTTGAAAAATATTTGTTCAAATATGTATCATGAAAAGCTTGATCACCTGAGTGATGTTGAAATGTAGTACGTTTTTCATATACTTTGGCATTTCCGTGCTCATGGTCCATCTGCCCCAGTTGGAACCACATTCCGTGACGACTACCGTCCACACGGTTACCGATGTCAAAATCTTGCCCCAAGGAGGATTAGTTTTTTTCTGCGAATAAAATTTTTGCACTACTTTTTGATTTCCAATCGAACGACGAAATTCAATTGAACAACAAAATACACCCACATCGATTTCGCAGTGATTCCTCACTTGTTGTAGATTTTTAATAATAAATTCCCTCTCCACGGGGCACATCGTCTTGTGCAAGCTTGGACAGTCCCAGACGTTGGAGTGGAAAATAATACTCAAAATCAGACCGCTACCTCCGAAGGTGTAGAATATGCCCGGCCAGCCGAGCTTGGAGGCTGCGATCAGGCCGGAAAACGACATGGCGAAAATTGCTCCCAGAACAGTTCCGGACATCACGAACGAACCTGTTACCGGACAATCATAGAATTATATTTTCTTCTTTTTTTCCAGGTCAAACATCAACGACTTACTCATTCTCGAACGTTCTGTCGTTGGTGCCCATTTCGACAGCAATACGATACTGCAGGAAGAAAAGCTCGATTGGCACGAGCCTATGGCTATTCGGCCTATGCATAAAGCTATCCAGCCACCGTAGTAAGTAACCACGGGTAACAACATATTCACCGCACTGCTGAGGAATAATCCTATCGTCAACAGCTTTTGCGCGCTCCATTTGCTTGCTAGATAACTGTTGGGAATTTGAAAGGTGGCATATCCCCATATGTAGGAGCTCAAGATGAGCGACGTTTCTGAAGTCGTCCAGTCGTAGTGCTTTGAAAAAATGTTTTTTTTTTTTTTTTGTTCTTGTGTTTCGCTCACCTTATATGCAGGCTAAAGGCCCTTTAAGTCAGTTCAATTTATTTTTTCATCGGACATTAGTCCAATAATTTAATCTATTCTGTTTTAAAATCAATGTTTAAAGTGTCATTATACAACTGACTGAACGAAATAACATCCGGTACTTTGCAAAATTAACATTAGCGTTATCATTGACAAACAAGTTTTTTTCATTGAAATTAACGCATAACGCATTTTCTATTTCCAAGATTATACTGTTTTTGCAATATTAAAGTAGGCAACAACATTTACTCAATTTAACTTCAACGAGAAGGAAATTGATTATGCTTTTTACGCAAACTATAATAATAATAATAATAATAATAATACATAAGAACATTATCAAAATATTCTATGAGCAATAATAAAGTATTGAAAAAGTTTGAATAACTCGTAGTGACTGTTTTTAAAATATTGACTGTGCTGTTGTTATTCAAAGAATTTTTGCTTATAATGATCATGCACCGCATTATATCTTGGCTTAAAAATTATTGCATGACTAGCTTTAATTGGTCACATAATAACTAGTATTATCCAAGAGGAAGTCAATCATTCAAGTGTTTTCACGATTTTAAGTCAACGTCAAGCTCATTCATTAATCTACAGTATTTTATTGGATGAAAAAAATTTCAGCGGTTACCCTGTGTATTGTGCTTTGGGAAATAATCACAGGTTATAGCGTTTAGCGAAAATTTGTGTGCAAAAATAAAACTGTAATCACGTGACTCGTTCATTTTTTTGTTGTTGTTAACTTCAAATGTACGAGTACTTACGTTCACTTTTTCTTCCTCAATCTATTTTGAATCCGAAACTTGATCTACCTTTTCTTTACTCGTGGAATATTTTCAACTATTCGACAACCTATTGATTTAATTTAAAATTGATAACTTACAATGAAATCTTTGCTCGTGCGATCAGTCATGGGTATAATGGCTAATGAAAGTGATAAGCTAATGGCATCCGCGATTGTCATGCATAGAGATATCAAAAATACTTGAAAATGTCTCGTTCCCAAAGTCTCTAAAATGTATAAAAAAAATTTTATTTACACTTTTCAAGAATCGCCACTATAACATGGAATTTTTCATCGGTAAAAATGCAATCATGGTATTCTACCTATGTTAAAGTGGTAATAGATTTTGAAATATTGGAATTGCATGGTATTCTGATGTTTTACTTCAACAGCTATTTTTTAAAACTTTTATCATTTACATACATGGAACATTTTGAAAAATTCCATACCAGTTGCTATCATAAAAAAAAGTAGGTACGTACCTTCAGGTTTTTTTGTTGACAAATTTGGATTATTCTTAATCATATTAGGCCACCAAAAAAACTTCCAATAGAGTTCACTTAACATTGACGAAAGTCTAAAAAAAAAATCAAGTCATGACAGAACGCCAAACACGACTGTATAGAAGTAACTGCCAGGAACTTTTAACTAACATTAAGTATTATGCTGTTCACTAATTATGCTGTATTAGATAACAAACTTTAACGACACATTATTTCTTACGTCAATGTAGTGCGGATGTGCAATTTTACTAGGAGTAATATGATTTTTTTAAATTTTCATCAATACAAATCTTTCGAATCTTATTTTTTTATTTGATTGTGAGACGTGAAAGATATAAATACATGATTCAACGTTTACTTTTTTTTTTTTTTTTTTAATTATTAGACAAATCACATCTTTACTTGATGTTCAGTAAACAATATTTCAAAATGATAATGTTACAAAAAAATTCATTCATGATATAAGATAGAATGTTGATTAATAATCATTGTAAAATTTTCAGCTCTAAGAATGCACTGGTAAATTTTTTCCGACGAAAACGTTTTAAAGCTATTAAAAATTATAGCAATGGAATCTCAAAACTTCAATAAAAGTTAAGAGTTAGTTTTAGTTTCACTTTAGGATGAGCATTTTTAGTGTGAAAAAATATGCATTGGAAGTGCTTACCGTGCCATCTTAATATCGAAGGATTACGGTGTCCAGTATCCAAATTTTATGCTTGGGCCATTGAAACAATAAGAAGTAACGATATTTGAAGAGAAAAAGTACACAAAATTCTCAAGTAACTATGAACGTAATAAACAAAATTAACAATGTAATGAAATAGCATACATTTAGGAGTCGGGGAGGCGTAGTTTTTTAAATCTCATAAGTACTTGGTTTTTTCTTATTTTGTTACAAGCCAATAACTTTTTGTATTAGAAAGTAGTTTTATGAATCTGCAATGATGTAACTTTTTATTTTTTTCCACGCCATTAAGGCGCAATACTAAGGTTGGTAAGCAACTGATACATAGTTGCATTGAATTTGTCGACTAGGCGAATGCTTTGTATCAAACTTTATATAAACCTCCTGAAAAATTTCGAAACTGTTTTTTCACAATACAACTGGCATGAAAGTACATAATATTTTACCATCTCTATTTTTTTAAGTTTATCCAATGCGTTTCTGATAGAGTTATATAAATATGATTACAAATAATATTTTCATGATAGACTCACAATGGCTCAGTTGATCAAACATCAAGCCGTGAACTGATGAATGCGTTCAAATATGAGTCAAGCCAAGAGTAAGAGTTTCAACTCTGTCTTAGTTTTCGCCAAGCGAAGTTCTTGGTTCGAAAATTAATACTTACTCGATCATTTTGGATCCATCAATATTTCGATCCTCGGCTGACCTAACTTTTGGCCCGAGATATTTTACCTGATCCTTTATCCCCAGTCAAGTAATCACAAAAAAAATGATTTTGATATAGAAAAAAAAATTTTTTTTTTTTGTAAAACCAAAGAACAGTTTTTTTTTACAAAACGTATGTACAATATTTACATCTTATAATATGTTCGAGAGTATTACTTCTAGTTTCAGTATTTTGCGGTCGAGGTATACGATCAAACTCTCTCCCGTTATCCTTGAATGTACGACATCAATTTCCATATTTCTTGATCATGTTTGTCAGTCCTTTGAATCGAATCGCCAACTCTCATATAAAATCACGACGCTTCGGCGGATTTTTGATACGCCGACGCATCAGTCGAGGGCTCGTAGAACGCCGAAATGGTTGAAATGTTGTAGGAGCGCTTCTCGCGATCATCGACTTTCGGCGTAGGTGCAGGGGCCGAAGGCTCGTTCCACCATTGGATCTCGCCGCTTCCGAAGACCACGAATATCAGATTGCCCAGAAAATATATCGCTGCCGATACGTAGAACACCGTGTGCCATTGGTCCACGTTGGTCTGCAATTTATTTTATTTTTTCAAACCAAAGCAATAATAGCACTTTTTAAAGTGGTTCGATACCACGATACAAGTCCTGTTATGTAGTGAAATAATTTACAAAATTAATAGCTAATATTTCGTAACAAAAAAGCCGATAACAATAAGAAAAGTGAAATTTCAAGTTAAAAAAAAATAATGTTTCCCCAATTTTGAAAACACGTGAATTTTCACGACTCCTTCGTATGAACAGAAGTAGCTGCATTTTGGCTGTCTTTTGTAGTTGACGCAGTATCCGAGCATGCAACGTGAAAACTTGAAGAAAGAAAAACACTTCTTTGAACGCTAAAAATGTCTCTTTTCATCATCAACGATTGACCTTTGTGATCATTCAACAATGGTCTCAACATCCGCGTGCGAAACCAGCTCCGAAAAATGGCATTGAAAAATCGCACCTGGTCGGAGACTATCTTTCCGTTGATGATCGGCGCGACGATGGCGATGACCGAGGCGATGCAGTTGGTGATGGACATCATGGTGCCGCTGAAGTTGGGACTCTGCGCAACAGTGATATAATAATGACGACTATTGCGAGAATAAAGTGCGAAACACGGCCAAGCGAGCCATAAAATATATTTGCATGCACCATATCGTTGTGCGTGATTTGATAGCCGCAGAGCGAGCCGGCGTTCAGGCCGACGGCGACGACGAGCAGCGTCACGGCCAGGGTGCGGTCCTTGGGGTCGACGAGCGTGAGGGCTATCAGGGCCAGGCCCGGGCCCCAGTGGGCGACGCTGTTGCTGAACTTGCGGATGCAGCCGCGGGGCGCGCCGCGACGCAGGGCGTAGTCCGAGAGCCAGCTGGCGGGGATGCTCAGCAGGCACATGCACAGGTAGGGCAGGGCAGACAGGAGGCCGTTCTGGGGGGGAAGAGAGCCGAGGCTTGTTATTTTTTTGGTGCGTCTGGTTTTTTCGGGAGTTGTATTTTTTTTTTTTTCCCCCGTTTGGTTGATGAAAAAAGTAAATAAAAATGTTTGTTCAAAATCCAGGGAGAGAGAGGGGTTCGAGTTTTTTCAACAACTTTTTCATCTCTGTGACACTCAACTTTTTTGTGTTTCGCACACTCTTCTCCAAAAAGTGAAATAAACATGCTGGATCGTAAATACAACCGAACATAGTTGAACAATACATTTTTTGGCCCATAATATTAAAAAATTTACGGTAAACGACAAAGTTACGGATCCAAATATTTAATGTCGTGGAGCGTGAAAAACTACAATTTTTTTCCGTCTTTCTTTTTTATCCGCATTGTCACCCTAATAAAAATCGCCTGGCAACAGCTAAAAATTTTAGTTGCTATTTTAAAACAACCGCTTTGACACAGAATTCACAGAATACATTTTGCAACTTTTTTCTTGAGACATTTATTATACTCACGTTGTTGATGTCAAATCCAATAGCTTTGCTCATGAATGTCGGGATCTCCGTCAGTAAGGTCCAAAAGCCCCAGTTTTGACCACAGTGAGCGCAAATCAGTGCAATCATCGGGATGGATGTCATTATGTTCTTCCATGGTGTTTTGAGTTTCTATAAAATATCATAATATAATTTTTTTCCTCAAACAACAGACGCGATTCATAATAGTTAATTTACCAGAAATAAAAAATTTTCTAGCTCGCGTAAGTCGAATCATGCGCTTTGCAACGATTTTAAAAACACGCGCCAATAACTGTAGAGGGAGAGGGAGAGCTTAGGGTGCGTTTAAATGGAGTCTTGCAGACTACTTACGCCTTTAGGAGTAAGAGAGAGGTTAGATGTGGTCACTTGATCGGACGTTTCTCTCACTCTGGTGGGCTTGAATATATGATCTAAACGCACCCTAATAGGTCTGTTCGAGGACCGCGATGTATGCGCCGTGTATTAACGCGGCGCTCTGAGCGTACTGTTAAGATTGTGAAGAACGCGTGTTCTTTACATTT